>NW_019379574.1:332329-382432 GCF_000648655.2 Copidosoma floridanum | reverse complement strand
AATTTCCTTAACGTATCTATCATATCCACTAGAGCTTCTTTGTTCAAGGCCAACAACACTATGTCATCTGCGTATGCTAGATGCACGGAGCGAATACGTTGCAACAATCGGTGCTGAAAAGTTTCCGCCAGGTGCCGTGTTCTTGGAAGTATAGCCCGGGAACATTTAAAAATAATGAATTTCGATTTTATAAATTTAGTACTTATTCCTTAAGAAACGTTGTCATGAAATGTTTTGTTTCTAGTTAAGGTATTAAAATCGGCAACAAGTACATTGTACGAATATTTTGTAATAAAAAATGCATATTTAAAAATAATCTTGTAAAAATTGAAAAAAAAAATCTACTGTTAAAATCAGGATGTCAATATAACGATGGGGGAATAATAGTGTGCATGAATACATAAATTTGATAACAATGTAGGAATTTTAGAACAATAACAGTATGGTGAAAATTGTAGGAAAACTTTGTAACTATTGTATAGGTTATCAAAAATTTTATAACTGAGATCACGCCTGCAACATAAAATCCATAATCAACATTTGCAATGAAACATTTATATTGATTTAGCTTCTTTTTCGAGTGATTATTATGAATATATTTATCTGTGACCATCCTTTAGAAATCGTAAAAAAACTTATGACCTTGCTTCATTTTGATACATTTTTAGAATTGAGATATGCTCAAGAAAAACCTCCTTTTACTTTAACCATTTTACTTCATTCAATAAGTATTTATAATAAATAAAAAGCATCTAAATGATTTGTAACACGTGTAACTACATGTATTGTATTGAAATACAATAAAAATCTATTTTTCTAAACAGCTTACTGGAAACAGTGAAAAAAGTTAGAGAGATCATTTAATTAAATGAGGGTATGTTGTTATCTGTATACTAAAAAAATCAGTACCACGTGACGACACGGTACAACGAGATCGTTATATCGTTTGAGCTTGGATTTAATTTTAAAATTTAGCGATTCTATTTAGATGAAATAATTGTTAGAAACATGTTTAATCAAAAAAGTTTAGGGGGGTTGGCGTGCGCAGCGTGCAGAGGGCGAAACCCCCTAGTATATATATCTACGGGGTCAAATTTATGGACGGTATTTTTTAATAGAGTATCACAATTGTATAAACTGTGATATTAAGGCAATTAATATAATTAATAAGCCCTTGGTGCCCGCATTTTGAAACACTCGCTAATGTCCTCGTTACTTAGTGAGTCTGAAAAAACATATATGACGTCGCCTCAATAGAAGTTACAGAAGGTTCTAGTAGAGCGCTCTGTATTTAAAATCCAACTTAATACAGTTGCATTATAAACGTTACCATAAATAATAAGTTTTGGTTGTCAGACACCCGATGTATGAGAGGAAAGGTGAAGTACCACGGCGCGTAACAGAGCTGCGAAATAGACTCTGCACAATGTAACGAGCCCATCCGAGCTAGTGACCCCTTGAATCTATTTCGCAACTCTATGTCTTGTCTTTATCTTTTGTGGTTAGCCATATTGAATCTGTTTTTTATTTTTGGATTTGTAAATCTGTATACTCGAGAACAATAGTTCGAGGCACCGTCGATTCTTACTACTCCTACAGCATAGTATGCATTGCACCGCAGAGCCAGGCACTGTTTCCCTTACTCCCAGATGACACGGTAGCATTACACTATACTGACGATGAGCTCAATAGCGTTTGGATCATATGGAAAAAACCACAGAGGTACCTGCTAAAAAGTAACGGAGCGGGGTCTTGAAATTGAGCCCTACAGACGAAAGGCAAGCCCTCTACCACTTAGGCCACTGGGAACTCTATGACGTGCCGTGACTCTGTACCCTGAGAGAAATCCTGAGCAGAAATTGTAAGTAGGCGGTCAGTGGAGCCTACTTGGGCTACCTCTTTAGCCCACTGAGGTCTTATGTTGACAGGGGCAGGGGACGTTTGGTAGGCGCTAAGTATACAGCCAGTGTTAGCGAAGAGGATCTTCGCATACCCCCACCGCATTTGGAACTTTCCGGAGCGCTTACTGGCCACTCTATTGAATAAATAATCTGTAACTTATAACACTAGCGCCTATCACCGGATGACCTGGAGCGCTTACAGGCTACTCTATGAAATAGTTAATTATTAATAAATAACACAAGCACTTATCACTCGATGACCCGGGGCACTTACTGCCTACTCTGTTAAATAATAAATTATTAATGAAAATCACAAGCGCCTATCACCCAATGAGCCGGAGCGCTCACAGGCCACGCTGTTAAATAATTAATTACTAATAAATAATACAAGTGCCTGTTACCCAATGGCCCAGGGTACTTATAGACCACACTATTTAATAATAATATCTTAATTGATAACGAATGTCAGTACTCAATATTTTTAATAATTACCCAATATGACAAACATCTTTGGTAATTGGCGATCTGGTTATTAATTATCAACTTGTTATTTAGTAAAGTGGCCAGTAAGTGCCCCGGGTCATCGGGTGGTTGGCGCTTGTGTTATCTAGGGATAATTAATTATTTAATATATATATATATTTATTAGTTTTCAACCTAATAGGTCCAGAAAACGGACTCAGTACAATGATCAATACAAACAAAATTGTAACATTACCTTAATCCTAAGGTTTTTACCTTTACAAAATTTCATAGTTTACATAATCTCCATACTTTACATACTTTACATAAATTATTTAAATCACAGTCCCAATTTTTATTTACTAATTCCACTATCTTTTCACTTCTTATACAATAACTTTCAATAATCCTTTTATCTTATTTGCTACTACGTACATATAAATATTCATTCAGCGCTTATTACAGTTCCGGCCCTTTTTTCTTATACGAATTACTCAATCCACCCCATATTTTTGCAATTTTTTACGAGCTAACCTCCTTTAACATTTTTTGTACATCTAGCTCTCCATTCATTAGGTGACGTACCTTGTTTTCCTTTACAATTCTACATTCCTTTATTAAATGTTCCAAACTCCCTTCCTTACAATTACACAATTCGCATAGCCTTTTATCATTTTCTAACCAATACCTATTTCCCCCATCCAGATTCCCACATCTGGCTTTTGCCACATGACTTATACAAATCTCCCTGATTTGCTTGCTTAAATACTCCTCCCTTCCAATCCCCATAGTATCCTTATACCTAGGGTGGTACTTTGAGTTTTTAATTTTAGCTTCCGTTACTTGATTGCTTATATCACTCATACGCTCTTCTATCCTATCCTTTACTAATATGTCTTGACTTCTCCATATCTCTACTAATTTTTCACTATACCCTAGATTATTTAGAAATATATGCCTTTCCTTTTTTAACATCCCTCCTGTCTCGTTTTCATACGCTTCCTTATAACACAGTTTCGTGAGCCTGTCCTCCCTCTGCTTGTACATTTTTTCATTAAACCTTGTTGCTACTTTTCGAAAGTGTATGCCTAACTTTTCCAAACCTGTCTCTTTCAATACGATGTATCTAGGCGTGCAAAAATCCAACCTTAAAACCCAACGATAATAGTCCATTTGAATTCTTTCCAACACTTTCCACTCTCTCCACCCAAAGATTTCGGCCCCGTAACTTAGTGTACTCCTAACTAGATAATTGAACAACATCCGCCTCCTCATAAAGTCTTCCTTACACAACATCTCCCCTATTCCCCACACTTTCCTGACCGCAATAGTTCCCTTCCTTTTTAAGTCATTTATGTGATCAGAATAGTCCCGTTTTTTATTAAATGTGAATCCTAAATACTTAAAGCTTTTTACCTCCTCTATTTTCCCCTCTTTAAATATCCATCCTTCCTTATTTACTTTCTCCTTACTGTTAAAAACCATTACCTTCGATTTCTCAAAACTTATACATAAATCCCTTTCCCTGCTAGATTTCCTTAACGTATCTATCATATCCACTAGAGCTTCTTTGTTCAAGGCCAACAACACTATGTCATCTGCGTATGCTAGTGACCACACCCTTACTTTATTAATCAAAATTCCGCCTACGTTCCTTTCTTTTAATACATTTTCTAACTCGGCAACGTACATGCAAAATAGAGCTGGGCTTAACAGACATCCCTGTCTTAAACCTTTTGAAGTCCAAAATTCATCCGAAAGCCCCTCGTTACCCCGAATCCTTACCTTTGTCTCAGTGTATAATTCTTTGATTCTACTTATTAAATTTTTACTAAATCCTCTTCTGCTCAATATTACCCACAATTTTTCCCTGTTTACCGTGTCAAATGCTGCTTTAAAGTCCACAAACAGTGCAAATACTTTATCTTTCCCTCTTATCAAGTCTTCCCTTTGTACTATATGATTCAGAATGAAAATATTATCCAGAGTCCATCTACCTTTCCGAAACCCCACCTGCCCCTTCGGTAGCACCCTCTTTTCTTCCATTTCCGCTAACAGCTTCCCTTTTAGTATCTCTGTATACAACTTTTTATCCGTAGGGAGCAAGAATATTCCTTTGTAGTTTTTTGGGACATTACTGTCCCCCTTTTTATACAAGGGGACTACTACCGCTGTTTTCCAGGCTTCCAGAACCCTTCCCCCCCCTCCATACTTTATTTAGTAACTCCCTTAACCCATTTAACTCCTGACCCGGCGTAGATCCAGGCTTCATTCGGTATCCCATCATGTCCCGCTGCCTTTTTTCTTTTTAAATTCCTAATTGCCACCTCTATATCTGCTTTACTTATGCCCTCTTCTTCATCCCCATTGACTTGTTCGTTTTCCCATAAACCTACACATTTCTCTCTTTTGCCTTCTAGCAGCTCCCTAAAATGTTCTTCCCATGCGTTCAACTTTATGTTATTGACAACATTCTCCCTCTTTTTCCTGAATTTATTGAGATATTTCCAAACGTCACTCTCGTACTTAATGTTTCTCAGTTCTTCGACCTGTCTTTTCTTCAAATCTCTTTCCTTTTCCTGGCACATTTCTTTCCATTCTTTCCTAGCCTTCAATATTCCTGTTTTTATACCCATCCCTTTTTCCACCTACTTAACAGCCTTTTTGCCTTCCTCTTTTCATTTTTACAGTCTCTGTCCCACCAAATCCTGTAACCTAATTTCTTTTCCCTGAAAATTAACTCTTTTTTAATCATGGCACCCGTTACATGCTCGTTTAGTTTTCTCCACAACTCCTCCGTCCCTCCTGTACTAACACCTATACTTTCTTCTGTTCCTACCTTGTATAATTCAATACTCTCCTCCGTCCATGTATACACTTCTTTTTTGCTAATTCTTTGTTTTCTGCCTTTGTTAGTTTCTTGGACGTCTATAACCCCACCCCCTACTGATACTTCTAGCGGCATATGGTCCGACTCTATCATATTTCCTTCTTTAAATCCCTGGACAAACTCAAACATTTCTTCATTTGTTAACACATAATCAATCACCGATTTCCCCCTGGCACCTATATATGTGTATTCCCCCCCATAATCCCCCTTCATTGACCCGTTCAGCAGAAACCATCCTTTGTTGTTTATCAATTCTATAAGTCGTCTGCCTTCGTTACTTATCATTTTATCTTTACTACACCTTTCCTCGCTCCATTCCTTCATTTTTTCTACATTACCACAGCTCACGTTTCCTATTCTTATATTAAAATCGCCCCCCCCTATTATTAATCTATCTTCCACCAGCAGTTCCAATTTTTCTAACGCTTCTAAAGTCCTTACCAGGTTCTCTCTATTATATATTGAGAAAACATTTATCCTTTCCCCACTTCTCCCAATCCCATTTAATTCTAATTTAATTATACCGTTCTCAATAACTTCATCAAGCTTACAATTTGCCCTGTAAAAAGACTTTTTCAGCCCTATAATAAAACCGCCTTTTGCTCTCCCCTTTATGTTACATTAAACCGCGTGCGCTGCCTCCCACACAAATTTCCTTGACAGTTTTTCTTTCAAATTAACCCAATCCTTTTCTTCTATCCTGGTTTCAGACAGACTCACGAAATCTGCACCTTCTACAAAGTCGCAGAACTCACTATCCTTGTTACTAACTCCCGCCACATTCCAAAAAATAATTTTCCTTGTATGATCACTTTCTTTCTTTGCCTCATTAGGTATCACCTTCCGTTCCTGGCTTACGCAAAAATCTCCTGTATAATTTCCTCTCCTATCTGACCTCCCCTCGTACCTCCTTCTGTCGCTCTTTTTCAACCTACCCCTCCTCTCTTCTCCTGCACCTTTTCTTTTACCACCCCCCCCTACCTCCACTTCCATTCCTTCAATGCTTGCTTCCGCATACCTTACCCCATCACCTTGCAAAAACATATTCGCACTCCATTTATACCAAATACCCTTAAATTTTATCTTACCAAACCCAGTCTTCACCTCTCAACCCTCCTCTTTTTGCTTTTTAACCCACCTTGTTATCAGCTCTTGCCTTTTTCTCTCATCAAAATACAAATCGTTTTCTATATACATATTCGTTCCTTTCAACCTATACTTATTTCTAATAATATACATTTTATCCTCAAAGCAATTCAACTTAACAATTAAAACCGGGCCACTCACTCTTACACTAAAAATTTCCATTTTAATTTTCAATACATTTTCAAACATGTTCTCCAACCACACTTTCAAATTTCCCTCATTAACACTCCCTCCCATTATGATAATATTATTCGTCTTTTCTTCTTTATCTTTTTCTTGTACCAACCTTTTAACTCGCAGAAAGTCCCTAACTGACAAACGGCTCACCGCACTCGTGCCTGACGTTCTGCTCCGCCTCGACGATCTCCTGATGCTGCTGATGCTCAAAGCTCCTCCTGCTGACTTTTCCTCGTCAGAATCCACCTCCTGCCATCTAGCGGACCACGCTTCCTCCAACTTCTTCTCCAGCCTTTCCAATGTTTTTGCTGTCTGCAGCTCCCTCTCCTTAATATCGACTATCTCTTTCTCCAACCTTAACATGTTTTGTTTTAACCTCTATATCTCTTCTGTGTAACTTTGCCTTATCTTTATGATCTCCTCTCTCTCTTGCCTGCATCTCATTAATTCTTCTTTAAACTCCTCGTACTTCTCGTTTTCTACTGCACTGTCATCAGTTTTTTTGCGATCTGCTTTCTTAAAATCCTCCATCCTTGTCTGCCTCCAACTCACACTCTTCTCTTTCTTTCTCTCACTATCGTCGTTCTTTGTCTTTTCGACAGCCATTTTCCTAGATTTCTCCCCTTTTTCTTTTACCTTGTGCTCTGATTCAGATTATGCAGGTTTCAAAACTAATTTCAAATGAGCGGTAACGACACGACCTCCCGTGCGTGTGTTTAGCCTTTCGGCTGCATCTTCCTGCCTTGTTGTCGCCTTTTCTTTTTCTTTCTCCTTCTCTATCGTCGGTCCCATCTCGTACTCGTTGCCTATACGACTCTCCCGTGCTCTGTAGCTGTGGTTTTCTAACCTTTCATTGCACTCGGACTTTTCCAGCCTCTTAACTGCCTTTTTTCCTTCTCCGCCTCCTACCTTCTTACTCAGGATCCTTTCCCTTGTCTTTTTATCTTTTAACCACTCTTTAATCACTATTTAAGTCAAGCCACACCAGAAATATGCACTCATAGTACGGACACTATTGACGGGACGTCTGTACGCTGCGGAGCCCTCACACCGACTTCCAGTTAATTATTTAATAGAGTGGCTAGTAATCGCCCTGGGTTATCGGGTAATAGGCGTTTGTGTTGTTTGACCTTATTTGAATTTCGCGCTTACGTTAGGTACTACTTTTGGGGACATTAACCGAACATGCCCTAGTATAAGGGAACCGTAGGAGAAATGTCTTTCCCTGTATACTTGTTGTCGGTCTACTCTGATTGGCTTCGAAATTTTTCCAACAGAAAGGTCTGAATGCGGTGGGGGTATGCGAAGATCATCTTCACCAACACCGTATACAGTGGATCACGGGATAGTGCGACGGATAGCCGCCATTGATAGCACACATCAGCGGAGGTCAATTTGAAATGACTCAATTAGTCATTTTAATGATTTCATAATTTTTTTCCCATGTACTCAATGAAATTCTATCATGCATAGAGAATGCATTTAAGTACTAATATAAAATAAATATAAACATTTGAGTAAAAAAACATTTATCGATAAGAGCTGAACTGATTTGTAAATAGCATTTCACATTACCACTCCACAGGGCCATTAGTAGTTGTTTTTAATACATAAAATTCTTTGAGTTCTTGCAGGTTATGTATTATTAGAATAACATAGAAGCTGTGTGTTGGGGATAATGTAAAAGTAATCTTTATTAATACACTTAGGATTAAGGTAAAAGCACCAGTACCTGAACACTTCCTAAAATTGCACCAGTAGATTGAACAGCTTGAATAAACTATTTTCAATTTAAGTGGATAAAAAAAAAAAAAATGTTTCTGATATCCTTTGATCGTTCTTTACATAAAACAAAATTTATATTTCAGTAAGTCTTTATACTCAACGAGAAAAAAATTATTTATTTGTGCAACTTGTGTGAGGTGGCTTGTGAGACTGTTCAGGTACTGGTACCATTAGGTTTTACCTATACCCAGTACTCGAACACATAAAAATGATTGAAATCACTGTTAATCAATAATAATAGTATGTCAAGCCAGTCGTTATAGTTTTCATAATATGTTACCAATGAAATTAGAAAGAAATTTTTCGATTTGGTTATTTGCAATACATAAAAATAGAAATCAGTAGAAGGCAGCTAACATAACCTCTCTCCCATTTAATTAACATGGGATGTTCAAGTACTCGGTCAAAAATACGTATCGGTACCAATACCTGAACACGCTGTTCATCTACTGGGTCATTGGTAAAAAAACTTTAAAATTAATTTATTAATTGTACACATGACCTAGAAAAACTTTTTTGTTTTTTTTTTTAAAGGAAAAAATATAAACTTACTGGCGCAATGACTGTTTTGTTGTTATGCAAATCAGAAATTCAATAAAAATGAGAAAACAAAGACTTTATGGAAAAAGTGTTCACGTACTGGTGCTTTTACCTTAAAAGTGAAATACAAAAACGTGGGATCGTGAGCGTACGAGCTGCTCCAACAGAATAGTTGGGCTCACTCCCCCACACACGCTCGCGGTTAATTTCTTCAGTCTAACCTGTGGCGCTTTCATCGTTCTCCCTACTTCACTAACGTCGCGAAATGTACATAGCTTTTTTCTTCTACATATCAAAATGTCTTGATACTCTCCCTAAAAAAATATTTACCGCTTATATAAAAATCACTTTGTTTTTCGGTACAATACCAAGCGTAGATAGTAAATTCTCAAATCTGGGCTTCGACAACCCTTTCGTACAAATATCTGCCACTTTTTCGTCGGTTTTTACATACCTTACATCGATAATTTTGTTTCTATACAGATCTCTTACAAAATAATATTTAATATCTATGCGCTTGGTTCGTTCATGGAATTCAGGATTTTTTATCAATCGGATCGCACTTTGATTATCCATGAACAGCACAGTCACATCAGTTTTATACTCTTTATTCAAGACATATAAATCGTTTACATATTTTGAACTACATTCAATAAGAAAACGCCTTATCCATACAATGTCTTTCGCTACAGAAGCTGCGCTAATGAACTCTGACTCTGTAGTTGACAAAAAAACACAGGACTGTCGTTTGCTCTGGCAAAATATCGCAGCCCCAGCGAGTAAACAAACTAATCCAGATACCGATTTTCGTGTTTCTTTATCACCTCCAAAATCAGCATCGCTACAAGCTACAAAATCACCCCTCTTTTTATACAAAATTCCATAATCATCTGTACCTTTTAAATATCTTATTATTCGCTTAACAAGTAGCCAATGTCGCTTGGACTCTCTAGAAAACGCGATACAATGCTTGTCGCAAAAGCTACATTGGGCATACTAACTTTCAAGAAAATAAGTTTTCTAACAGCTTCACGATATGGAATATTAATGATTTTCTTCGTAAAATCATTAGATTGCCAATAGGCTTCGATCGGCGTACTTACGATATTAGCATTCGTCATATTAAAATCGTTAACAATACTTGTAATATAATTTTCTTGACTTATAAATATAGAGCCATCCTTAAGTCTTCATGTTTCAACATCAAGAAATCTTTTTACTTCTTTAGTACACGTTACTTTGAACTTGATATTTAATTTTTGAAAGAAAATATCAATCAGATATTCATCTGACGCAGCAAGGAGTCCGTCGTCAACGTAAAGTAACAAGAGCAGTTTTTCTTTACCCTTAACACAATTGTAAAGGCATGGATCAGCTGTACTTTTTTCAAAGCCGAAATCTAATAAAAAGTTTTCGAAAAGCTTGAACCAACAGCGAGCCGCCTGCTTTAAACCGTATATATTTTTCTCTTATTTACATACGTGATCCATACCGTCGTCAAAACCATCAGGCTGTTTCATAAAAATCGTCTCGTTCAATTTTCCGTGTAAATGAACGGTTTTCACGTCAAACTGGGCTAGAAGCAAACCTTCAAGAGCAGAAATACTTATAAAAATTCGAAATGAATCAAAACGTGCTACAGGGCTAAGAATCTCTTTAAAGTCTATTCCTGCACGCTGCGAAAACCCTTGACAAAAGAGCCTGGCTTTGTAACGCTCACTACCATCATCATTAGATTTAATAGTGAAAACCCACCGGTTACCTATAACTTTAATATCAACAGGTCTTTCGACGTGTACTCACGTGCCATGCTCAAGAAGAGACTGCATCTCATCTTGCATAGCAAACTTCCATTCTTCACGATCGCGAGATTTCACCGCTTTATCGTAATTCTTAGGAATTCACTCCGAGTATAAGTGAGACAAAACGCATTCGTAAAAATCCGTCTGTCGACGTACGCTCTTCTCCCGCAACATCCGAGTTGATCAGCTGATTTTCGGATTTTTCATGCAAGTTATCACTAACACCATTGATATTTAAATCGTCTTGAATTTTATTAAACTTTACGTCAGCTTTAGTGTGACACAATTTTTCCGAATTCAACAAAATGTCGTGACTAACAACAACATCGCGCAGTTCCGGTACGTAAACACGATAGCCTCTATACTTTTCGATAAATCCGACTAACAAGCCTTTCATGGATTTCATATCCAATTTCTTTCTTTTTTCTTTCGGAATATGTACGAAACATTCGGTACCGAAAATTTTCAAATGTTTAACGCTAGCCGACTCACCATACCACAAATCGTATGGAGTTTTTCCAAGAATTTTCGTCGGTCCTGTTTTATTCAAAATATAAACAGCTGTATGAGCGGCCTCTGCCCACAGGAAACGTGGCAAATCCGAACTTGAATACAACATCGAGCGCACGGCTTCTACGACCGTTCGATTCTCGCGCTTAACTACAGTATTCTGCTGTGGAATGTACGGGATTGTAATCGAGTGTTTAATGCCCTTCTATTCAAGAAATTTCTTTTTTACGTTATTCACGAACTCCGAACCTCCGTCAGTTACAATTTTTTTACACCTTTTTCAAACTGATTTTCAATCTCATTACAGAACTTTTGTAAATACTCAGAAACTTCCGACTTGTGGCTCAAGAAATATATCGTACGAAAACTAGAGTAATCATCCTTAAAAAGAAGAAAGCATCTCTTTTTCCCTACTGATTTAATTTCTATCGGGCCACATACATCTGCATTTATTATTTGTCTAGCTTCTATCGCACGATCAACTCTCTCGTGAAAGGAATCTCTGTGTTGTTTACCTAAAGCCCAACCTTCACACAATTGATCATCAAAAGCAGTTTCGATACCAACCGTTTTCAAAACATCGCGAACATGTCGTTTATTTTGATGACACATCCTTTTGTGCTAGAGTTGAACGTTATCTACCTCATTTACAGCTAAGCAAGTTCGTTCGGGAATAACAACTTCAACTTTAACTTCATACAGATTACCGAATTCAGAGTATACTACAATGACATTGCCATCTTTCGAAAAAGTACAAATTTTCCCGTAATTTTCGACTTTAAGATTAAGTCCCTTTTTCGCAGTAACCTTTAAAGAAAATAAATTCACGCGTCATCCGTGTACATATAAAACATCATGAAACTCGCATTTAACACGCTTATCCGCAACGAGTGATTCAACATTAATATTACCATACCCATACGCAAGTTTTACGCTGCCATCTCCAAAAATCACCTTCACAGGCTGCTTATACTCGGTGTAGCTGCAAAACCATTCTCGCCGCCTCTTCATGTGATCTGTACAGCCGGAGTCAAGAATCCAATCTTCGGTTTGCTGATGTTCATCCGTAAAGCCGGCGAGCACTACTCTTGCTTCATGGCTTTCGGTTTCTTGTTTCTTGTCCGCTTTATTTTTGGAACTTCTCTTTGGGCAATCACGGAGGTAGTAATGCGGAGAATGAAACTTAAAACATTTGCCTTTTTGCGAACCTTTGCCCTTCTTTGAATAAGACTTTTTATTTTCGCCTTTTACAGATAAATCCTTCGTTTTTTCAGTAACCAGTGCAATCGACGAACTCTCCGATTTACTATTGTAATTGTGGATTCTCGACTCTTCTTTCATTAGCCTCGTGGTAAAATTTTCCAGAGTCTTTTTATTATCTACCTCAGAGTCCCATGCACTGTCAAAATGATTATATCTTTCAGGAAGGCTACACAAAATGCGTGTTAGCGCCATAGAATCAGAAACTTCACTTCCTAGATTCTTCACTTTTATAGCTAAATTTTCTATCTTTGAAATATTTAGCATACTTCTCATCAGATTTCATTTCGTAAACAGTACACGACTTGAGCCACATTTCTCGGGCCGTTGTACAATTCAACAAAAGATCCAACGGTTTTTGTTCAACTGTAGAGACAATCAATTTTCTAGCAGCTTTATCCACTTTTTTGAACTTGGCAACAGCAGCAGCATAAATTCCTTACTGCGCTGCTGTGGCGTCTGTAGCGAGATTTCCAGGCATCGTTAGGCCTCCTTCACAAACCTCCAACGTATCATCATCATCCTCAAGATGAGTACGCACTACGAAGAACCACCTGTGCCAATTTTCTTTGTCTCTAAATTTTTCGATTTTCGAAATCGACTCCATGTTACCGTTCTTTTGCACTTGTATTCACACACACAAAGTATTAACTTGACACTATCATACACGACGCTTAGCCTGGGCCCATAACCTTTTACTGAATAAAACTCTCTAAGTTCTTGCAGGTTATATATTAATAGAATAATATAGAAGCTGTGTGTTATGGATCATGCAAAAGTAAACTTTATTGATACACTTAGGATTAAAAATGGAATATAAAAACGTGGGATCGTGAGCGTACGACCTGCTCTAACAGAATAGTCGGGCTCACTCCCCCACACACGCTCGTGGTTAATTTCTTTAGTCTAACCTGTGACGCTTGCATCGCTCTCCCTACTTCGCTAACGTCGCGATATGTAAAATGTTTTTTTTTTCTACATATCAAAATGTCTCGATAGTTGTTGCAATACTGAACCCGTTAAAACAAACCCCTACCACTCGGGGACGAGTTACTTTCCAATGCCAATACAACCATAGAATATACACCGACCACTATGCGTGGTAAGCAGACTGTATTACTATATTTATTTATGCGGAAAAATTTTGACAATTTTACTTGCAGAGGGAAAATTGGTAGTGGTAGTGGTAGTGGTTTTTTTTTTTCATGGTTAGAGGGAAAATGCATTGAGGCATACTGCAGGGATAGTGGTAGCATGAAACTCTATAGTTTTTTTGTAAATTCAAAGTGATCAGTGATNCCATACCCACAAAACCCCCCCCCCCATGCTGCGTGGCTTTTGATCCACCCCGGAACCGCGTGAATTACTTCAGGGTGGAGCTACCAGGGAGACCATCAGGTCTCACAGCATTAACGAGCTAACTCGCCACCAATAACTAGAGGTGCTGATGCTCTCGAGTCCTGAAAAGGACTCAAGGTCCCTGAGGACTAGCACCCTTTATAGCGCTCTATAGTAGGCCGCTAACCTAGCAAGCACCACTATAAGCTTGATGCTTTCCCTTGCTGATAGGTAAAAAGTATCCAGCGCTGCGTGAGTCCACATTAGCCTGCCTTTCTACTCAAGGCTTTTTTGCCTTATTTCTGTCCTGCTTAGGCCTTACCCCTGGCCTCTTCTAGCGCTTTTTTGAATGAAGGGCAGCTCCCACTGCCTGCTTCGTGCTTGTTGTCCGTCGTTGAGCAAAGGAAGCACCGTGCTGGGCCTAGACACTCTTTCTTTTGGTGGTTTGAGCTTCCACACCGGAAGCAGAGCTTTGATCTGTTTTCTTCTCTACAGTTGCCTGAGGCGTGTCCATATCCCAGGCATTTGTAACATCTTGTTACTTCAATTCTTCTTCGTATTCGGCAGCTTACGAAGCCAACTCGTAATCTGCCTTCCTCTTCTACTTGTCTGGCAGTTGCTTCGTCCACCTTTATCAATGCCAGCCTCTGTCTTCTGGCATTTGGCTTTAAGAGAGCTACTTCTAGCTCCTGGCTTTTAAGTCCACAAGTCCTAGCGAAAGCCTCTTTGACCTTATCTTGCTCTACGATGGCATCCAGGTCTCGGACCTCTAATGTCACTTTTCTGTTGCTAATTTTGACAGTACCCTGTCCGGCTACCGACTTTTCAATTTGCTGTGAGAATGCAGAAGCATTCTCCACACCTTTGGCCTTAATAAGTATGTCTCCTTTTCTTGTAGTGACAACACTTTAGACTGCCACATTAGCCTTATCAGGGTCAAAGTTTGCCTTCATCATCCTCAGCACCTTTGCAAAGGTCTGCCCTTCGGCCATCTTCACCACTACTGTTGTTGTCGCATCCACTTTTTTCTTCTGGCTTGTTTTTTCGTTCAGGAGAATTTCTTCTTGTTTGCCACTGCCTGTTTTCTTTTTCTTTGGAAAAGCATGGTTTTCTGGCGTTTCTCAGGGCTGTCCGATGGGCTCCTGTTTCTTTTACTTCGTTCTATTTCCTTCAGGGCAGTATTCAAGATTTTTTTCTGTACCTGCCGTCGGAACTTATCTCGCCTTTGTTCCCTACACTGCAGGGATTACAATGACAACTTCCAAGCGTTTGCATACACTTCTTCTTCATGAAGAAAGCCTTTTTTTAGCACCTCTGCCTCTTGAAGTTGTTTAAACGCGGCTTTTAGCCCATTCTTAACAGTGTTCGATGTGTTGCCGTACTTATCGTTGATTAATTGTAGCGTCTCTGTAATATCTTTCGTTGCTAATTGGACTGTATTAGCCACTTGCTTTCGCTTCAATCTGAGCTTAGCACCATCTCCTTCTAGAAAGGCAAGCTCTTCCTGGGTCTGGTGGCTAAATACCGACACGTTTCTGTCCTCAGTGTCGTTAGTGCCTATGCTCGACAGGCTTCCTCTTCGTCCTTTGTCCTTTAGAAAGGGCCATGGAACATTAAGCAGTCCCTGATGGCCATGAGACCCGTCTTTTTGTCCCCCTCCCCCCCCCAGAATCCGTGGGGCCTGCGACAGTCACCCGGGCTTTTACCGGATCGGAACTGCTGGCGGATTCCCTCAGAGAGGTTACCGCCTGGGGTACAAGTTTTGCATCGACGTTTTTGATATTGGCATCTTTTTTAATGTTGTACTGACCTGCGAGGGCCAGCACTACCCTTTTTTTCTAGAAATGAGCATTTGGAAAAGGTTGAAACCAGGGCAGCAGCCCTCTCTGTTACCAGAGAGAACCGCTACTTGCTCCGGCCGGCCGGGAGTTGCCACTCACCCTCAGTCCCACCCGCGGAGACTGCCCTGGCGTTGAGCAGGAACAATCCGTAAGTATCCCTGTGTTTGTTTCGTAAGAGTATGGTGCATATATCTGAGAAGAAGGTTTTAACCGCCACTTACTTCTATACACGACAGGTGCTAGTTTCTGTTGGCCAGCATCAAGCAATGGAGTGCCACTCACGGCAGGAGCAGAAAGCGAAGA
This sequence comes from Copidosoma floridanum, assembly GCF_000648655.2. Next base: position 366,477 of record NW_019379574.1, on the reverse strand, counting down.
ACAAAAATTACAAGCAGAGCCGGCCCATGCATCCACACCAGTGAAGACAAGGGGCACTAGTCTCCCGTCCACACCACCACAGATACACATGCCAACGCCACACACGCCTCCCGACCACTACCACAGAGAGCAACCCCAGCTGCCCATCGTCACCTCATGTCTTTAGAGGATGCCCCTATCCGCCACCTGGGGAAGCGCCCGGTATGGAGAAACTAGCGAAAACCCCATCCGGGTAGTGGTAGTGGTAGGTGCAGTGGTAGTGGTAGTGATAGTGGTAGTGGTTTTTTTTTTAATGTGGAGGAAGGGGAAATGCATTGAGGCACACCGCAGGGACAGCGGTAGTGTGGGACTCGGTGGATTTTTTTTATTAGACCACCCATACCCACTAACCCCCCCCCCCCCCCATGCTGCGTGGCTTTTGATCCACCCCGGAACCGCGTGAATTACTTCAGGGTGGAGCTACCAGGGAGACCATCAGGTCTCACAGCATTAACGAGCTAACTCGCCACCATTTGCTAGAGGTGCTCATCCTCTCGAGTCCTAAAAAAGACTCGGGGTCCCTGAGGACCAGCACCTTGTCTAGCGCTCCATAGTAGGCCGCTTACCTAACAAGCACCACTATAAGCTTAATGCTTTCTCTTGCTGATAGGTAAAAAAGTACCCTTCGCAACCTGGGTCCATATTAGTCTACCTTTCTACTCAAGGCCTTTTCGCCTTATTTGTGTCCTGTTTGAGCCTTTTTTCTGGTCTCTTCTAGCGCTCTTCTAAATAGTGGGCAGCTTCTACTGCTGGCTTCATGCTTGTTGTCCGTCATTGGACAGAGGAAGTTAGACCACTCCCTGCCCAGCTACTAACTTTTCAATTTGCTGTGCAAATGCCATCACATCCTCTACACTTTTGGCTTTTTTCGTACACTGTAAAAAATGCTGTAGTAAAATCACTATGCTCAACATAGGTAAAGTATGGACCTATGCTCAGCATTGGGATTTCACTATTGGTTCGTAAAATGTGTTTTCCGGATAGTAAAATTAAATGTCAAGATAGTAATTTCCACCGAAGCCAAAATCTTCAGAAACTTTTTGCGATCATGTAGTTATTTTACTATCCCAATTGTAAAAGTCATATCTTAGATATGAGAAGCACTATCGTACTATTGATAGTTCCATTTTCACCAAAATGGTTATGTATTTATATATCTTAACGTTACGCATATATATAGATACGTATTACTTTCATATTTATATAAATATCCTTATTACTGTGTCTGAATAATATTTATAGTTCTGCATAGTTTAATAGATATACTGATTTTTAATTTAAAATTGCAATAAAAACTTCATTTTAAATATTTAAGTAGTTTTTTACAAACGATATTTTTGGTAACAAAAATTGTTTCATTTATATGAACACTGAGCTACATAAATTCAAATGTACTGTTAACATAAAACAAATAATATAAAAATATGAACACAATACATTTTTATGATGAACACAAATTTTATTATTATAAAACAACTACAACTCATGCTCTATACTCATATTATTACATTTTAAGCTTTTATTAATTAGAACAAAACATTTAACGCAGGTATTAATACTGAACGTTATTAAAACCTTAAAAATAAAATTTCTTCACAAATTTTTGGTAATAAACACGTATTTTATTAAAAAACAACTACTATTCAAACTAAACTCATAAAATATTTAATCATTGGAAGTATACATAAAAGCTTAACGCTATTGAAACCTTAAAAATCAATTAATGATACTGTTTTGATGCATGATGATTAAAATAATAAGTTATAAGTATATTGAGCTAAAAACTTGGGAAGTGTATACCTTAGAGTATGTATGATTTACAGCGTGACAAGACAGACTGACTTTCAGTAAGTATATGTAGTATATGCTTTAAAGATCTAGAGCTGAGGCCCAATGATAATCGAAAATTTCAACCAGCTGCCACTCTCACCACAATTCAGAAACCTCATGATTTGTAGAGATCCGAAATATTTAGCTATTGGTCTACTAAGGGTTATACCCACGATGTGATGAAGTGATACATAACCTGAAAAGTTTTTACTTTAATGCTTCCGCTATGTATATAATGTACCTAATACTTACTGATTACGCTTGTAAGAGCACTGATGAGAAATTTACTTTTAATCCTTATTACAATTATTGATGATAGTGCGAGAGCGTGAAGCACGAACCGTTAATTAGGTAGAAATATACACATATGTACATTGCAGTCAGTGCGAGATTTCTTTTCCCTCATCAAGAGTAATAGCTGCATGTAACTTTAATACTAAATGTTACTTTTACTATCTCGTGTTATTTGTATCATTGTATTTTTACCATTGGATCGCCATATTACTATCATCTCGTGTTTTTCCGAAGGATGTTAAACGTATTTTCACTATCGAAACGTAGAATCTCCATCGTCTTGTAATTTTAATAGCCGACTGTATTTATCATGCAGCTAGTAAAATTAATATGCTGAGCATAGGTCTCACTGTTATCTATGCTCAATATATTAATTTTAACAGCGGATAGTAGTATAAATACATTGCTAGTAAGATTATGATGCTCAAGACATAGTTTTCGCTATCAGATATAATAATCACTATGCTCAAGATAGTAAAAAAAGTTATTATCCGCTAGTAATTTTACTACAGCATTTTTTACAGTGTATGTCTTCTTTTTTGTGCTGACAACACTTTGGACTGCGGTATTGGCCTTGACAGGGCCAAAGTTCGCCTTCATTGACTTCAGCACATTAGCAAAGGTCTGCCCTTCGGCCATCTTCACCAGTACGGTTGTCGTCGCGTCTACTCTCTTCTTCTGACCTTTCTTGTCGTTTAGGAGAGCCTCTTCTTGTTGACCTCTACCTGTTTTCTTTTTTCTAGAAGACATGGCTTGTTGGCGTTTTTCAGGGCTGTCTGATGGGCTCCTGTTTCTTTAACTAGTTCTATTTGCTTAAGGGTAGTGTTCAGGGTTTTTTTTCTGAACATGCCGTCGGAAATTATCTTGCCTTTGTTCCCTCCACTTTATAGATTCAAAGGAATCTTTCCAAGACTTAGTAAACACGCCTTCTTGAAGCCAAAATCGTTGTCTTATTACCTCTGCTTCTTCAAGTTGTTAAAGCGCAGCTTTAAGACCGTTTTTAACAGCGTTGGCCGTATTCCCACTCTTATCAAAAATTGCTTTCAGCGCCTCTTAAATCATTTTGGTTGCCGATTGAATTTGTTCAATTTGCTGCCGTTGCCTAACTCTAAGCTCAGCACCAATGTTTTCCGAAGAGTCGAGCTCCTCCTGGGTCTGGTTGCTGAAAACTGACACGTTGCTGCCCTCACTGACGTTACTGCCTATGCTCGAAAGACTTCCTTTTCGTCCTATATCTGTGAGAACAGGCCATGGAACGTTTAACAGTTCCAATTGGCCATGAGTCACGTCTTGTGCCCCCCCCCCCCCAGAATCCGTAGGGCCAGCGGCAGTCACCTGGGCTTTCACCGGATTGGAACTGCCGGCGGATTCTCTCAAAGAGGTTACCGCCTGGCGTACTAGTTTCACATTTACGTTCTTCATTTTTAGTTCTTCTTGAAATCGTCTTGACCGATAAAAGCCACCACTCCTTTTTTTTTCCGAAAACAAGTGTCTGGAAAGTGTGAAAACCTGCGCAGCAGCCCACTCCTTTGCCGAAGATAGGCGCTACTTAATTGGGCCGGCCGAAAGTCGCCGCTCTCCCTCAGTCCCACCAGCAGACACCGCCCTGGAGTTATGTAGAGAAAATGTGGAAGTGGTGTATATGTGTAGTGTATGTATATGTTGGTACACTACAGTCATCCCAGGGGGACGGGCGCCAGGCATACAATCCCGCGACGGGCGCAGGCAACCCGTCAAAACGAGCTGGCGTATTGGCCAGGTGCATATCATGCAGTGCCACCGTTGGTGTCAAAATCATGCAACCGCGGGCACCCACATTACACGTCAACAACATACACCGATGCACACTTTTAGTAATAATTAATTAACTAGAAAAAATTAGTGTATTTATTTATCTGATAATGCATGTTATTATAAAAACAGGCTTTAGGAATATCACGCACTCGATTTGTTTTAACTCTGAAGCCTTGAAAAAAGGTAAATAGTTGGTCGAAAGTAGTCATGTGTGCGATGTTACAGAATTTCATAGTGATGAAGTTAGCAATTTGACAAGTGCCGTCGTGATAAGGCAGACCTCGATCGGTAACTTCAGCTCCCTACAAAGCTAACCTGCATGTACGTTTTATTTAGATTATTTTGAAAATTGTCTAAGTTGCAATGCACATGAATATTACTTTTATTTACAGTTGGATAATTATTGAAATTCATGTAATTTTACTCCATTTGTATTCGCCCTACTGTTACACTGAACGACACAGTACTTTCTCACACCCACATTTCATAAATGTTTAAATAATAGAAATTAAAATAATCATGTTTTATTTCGCGTATTTATCTCTCTTTTTGCTGTCTGCTTCTGAGAGTGTGCTCTGGATCGAAAACTAACGAGAAATCATTAATAAGTATGTTGTTACATTCAAACATTTTACAACCGTTCTTGGCACCACATAGTTCATTTTTTTACATTAGTGTCACTGCAATTTCATAATATTGATACTATTTATGCATATGTGATGGTAACATCTGTAAATTTGACGAAATACTGTTATTCTTTTCTCAATTAAGCAAAAATAACAGTCATTTGGTACCCTGAGTTTCCTGTTTTCGCCACTACGCACGCTGGCGTTGACGCATCTATCCCCTCCCATCACTTGCACCTGGACAATAAAGGCACTTAAAGTGCCGTCATATAGCCTCCTCAGTGGTAGTAAGCCTAGATTAGTCAGCCCACCACGTCTTTTTTGTTTATGAGGCGTGCAGCCATATCAGATGCGATTATCCAGACTTACCTGGGCCTCATCGTCTGGATTCACCTGCTGCCAGGCCCCCTACGCAAGCCAGGGAGGGACCCTGCCGCACCCAAACCGAAACAACTAGTGAGTATACCTATGTTTGTTTAGTAAGAGTGTGATGCATGTATCTGAGAAGAATCTTACAACCACTACTTACTTCAATACGTAGTGGAGAGTGGTTAAGACCTGTCAAAGTTACCACCATACCAAAACAGCAGGCTGATTCTTAGTGGCTTAGACGGGAGGTCAGTCCCTGCTAGGCCTCCAAGTCAGCTGGTTTTTATTCCGGGATCCAGACAGATCCCTTCCAGCTCTAGTCCCTACACGTATACACCACTAATACTCTTATTCATTTTATAAGGTTCCCCTTTTTTGTTTTTTTTTTTGTTTTTGAGGAAACCCAGTCCCTCATATATTCAGACCAATGATCACCTATTTTTTTAGAGCCTACCTCATCCCAAGCCAGGCACCCCCATTAACGACAAGGTCTTGCAGCCCTCAGAGGGTGAGTAGTAGTAGCATTAGTAGGAGTAGTAGCAGTAGCAGTAGCAGTAGCAGTAGCAGTAGCAGTAACAGTAGCAGTAGCAGTAACAGCAGCAGTAGCAGCAGCAGTAGCAGCAGCAGCAGCAGTATCATCATCGAAAACATGTCAACTAGACGTTATCGTCGATTTAATTATGAAGGACGAGAAATTTAAGGTAGATTGGCGAGACCACTCCGAAATGTTAATATGTACGCATGGATTGACGATTGTATGAATGATTTATATTATCATTTAGTAAAAAAAAAAAAAAAATAAAAATAAAAAAAATAAAAAAAAAAGTAATCCTAAATACTTTAGAGATGTTACTATAAATTTCTAAATGTTCCATTGCGGCCTATTGTGGGTATCTTTTAGACCTACTTGATATTTTATTGTTGAAGATTTCTGGGAGTGACTTTGAAATCGATGACGATTTATCAATTAATTGGGCCATTACAAGTGGTATCAGTGAATGATGACGTGTAGCCTTGACTAAGAACAACGTACGGAAAAAATTAATATTACCCAGCATAAGCAGTAGCTTACGCTTATGTCGTCTAGGGACAAATACGCACAGGTATGCTACATAATTATTGGGACCTTATAAGATGCGATTACGGACCCTCTCCAAAAAAAGCTGCCGAAGTGCTTTTGCGATTGACAAAAATTTGTGTGTCTGACAGAGTTTGGCCTCGCAGAAGTTCACGAGTTACAATAATTTTTTTTTCTACTTACAAGACAGCAATTGTCGTTTATTCGTTTCGAAATTTTGGGCGTGGCCATAGGCCCCTGTACGATGGTATTCGTATAGTTTTAGAGACTCCAGGACAAATCGTTCATACGTTACGATTAATGTACTATGAAAACGCTCAGCATTACGAGCATATACTGAATTTGATCGGTGAAAGCGGTAGTTGCGGATATACTATATACTATGCGATAAGAATTATTTATTGGCGTATCGAGGATATCAGATGCTCAAACAAATGCTACAAGTGTATACAATCTCCCCTTTGCGATGTGATGGGTCCATCAAAAAAATGTAATTCGTGCCACAGATTATTCTTGACCTCGGTTGAAAATCATTTTAAAAAAGGTTCGTATAGTAAATCTTTTACTTTTTGCGAAAAAAAAATTTTGCCCGTTATGTTGCAAAACTGTGCGAATATCGAACAAGAAACATAAACATCAATGAGGTATTTTTTTGTTGTTGCAATTGTAGAGAGTATCTACCCGTAAATCATCAATGTTACATTCAACCGTTAAAATTGAACAGCAAAAAAACTAATTTTTTAATATTATTGTACGATTGTACAATCTGAAACAGCTTTAAAACGGCTTTATCGGATGGAAAAATACGTTCTCCAGCGATATATTGAACACGTCGGACACTGCCAAAAGAGACGCTTACCAGAAGGTATTCTCGTCGATGGATACTGTACTCCTCTAGATGGTGTGCATTATCATCGGGGAATCGTATTACAATTCCAAGGTTGCTTTTGGCACGGCTGCCCACGGTGTTACCGAATAAACCGAGATACCATTTTGACGACCGGAGATACAATAGATGACAGATATGAGAAAACTTGCATAATTAACAAAAAAATAAGAATGTCAAACCATGAGTTGATGGAAAATTGGGAATGCGACTTTAACAGAGAAATACGTGAAAACGAAGAACTTTCAAATTTTATTCGAGAAAATGAAAATTATCGGAGTAGAAAACCATTGAATCCACGTAATGCATTTTTCGGTGGTCTAACAGAAAACACTGTAAAAATGTATGATTGTCAGGATGGAGAAGAAATTGGAAACGTTGACGTATGCTCTTTGTATTCATATATTTGCGAGGTATATTCTCCGTTGGTCATCCAACTTTATACTCCAACGAAGCGGAGTATAAATAAATAATAAGTGACAATAATGATATTTTCCAAGTGAACGGTTTAATATATAAGTTTATTTCGTTGATCTTCTGGGGCGAATGAAAACACTTAGTTTAAGCAACGTTTCGTTGACTGGTGTGTCGACCTCTTCAGGCTTTATTAACAAAAATAAATTATTACAATGACTTATATAGACAACAGATACATACAATGTATAACTGACAAATAAATTACCTTAATTTAAACCGTGAAAGACAATTTATTTAATTTATCGAGCAAATGGCTCACACTCAAGTCAAACTGGCAAAGGCCCTAACACCGCAATGTACCCCGCTTTTATAACAAACACACACACACCCAAACATATACAAGTTTCGCAGTGCGTTGATCCGAGCCCTCAGTTCACATATCACATTATCAGTATACAATTCTAAGAACGTACATAATCTTTAAAAACGTACAGAATTAAAGAAACTTTGATAAGTGCGACTTAAATTATAAACATCTTCTTTCTTATTTATATTATGAATGTTGGAGGTAATGTGTAACATTTCAGAGATCAAATGTTTACCATAATTCGGCTCTTTGTCTAATATTTTTATATTGTCCCACTCAAAATTATGGTTATTAGAAATTTGGTGTAAAGTAACTACCGATTCCGGTTTGTAGTTGTTTTGGTGTTCTCGTTTTCTCTCTTTTAAAGCTCTCTTCGTTTCACCTGTATATTTTGCTGAACAGTCACTGCATGAGATTTCATATATGACATTAGTATTATCCAAAGTATCAGTAGTATCTTTTCCCAACTGTATAATATGATTCAATTTTTTGTTTATTCTCGGAATTACTTGTATATTGAATTTTTTTAAAAAACGTTGTATATTATCAAAATTATTTGGAAAAAATGGTAAGCTTATAATGGTTGTATTTTAAGGTAATTGTTCTGGAATCTTCTCTGTAACATTATTATTGATCTTACAATGTCTTTTCTTAATATGTTTATTAATAAAATGCTTAGGATAGCCATTCTCAAGCAGCATCTGTCTTACAATTTTCACGTTTTCATTATGGAATGAACTGTCAGAGAATCTTATGGCCCTGTCTATTAAATTATAAATTATATTCTTCTTTTGTTGCCCAGTATGATTAGATTCAAAATGTAAGAGTCTATTTGTAGATGATTCTTTTTGGTACCAATTTGTGATAATTTTGTTGCATCGCTTTATTAAAGTCACATCTAAGAAATTAATTTGGTTTTTTTTTTCAATCTCATAAGTAAATTTTAAATTTTTGTTATAACTATTAAAAATTTTAGTAACAAGGTCAATATGTTTTTCTTTCATACAAGTGATTGAATCGTCAACGTATAAAAAATAGAAGAGCGGCTCAACATTATGTTTATTTTTTAAAAAATTCCAACATTTATCTACACAGTCTTCAAGAACTAAGTCCGCAAAAAAAGGAAAATTGGTGACCCCATCGGGGTACCAAATATCTGTTGATAAAACTTTTTATTAAAGGTAAAATATGTATTTTCAAATAAAAACTTCGTTAAATATATAATATCAATAAACGGGATTCTTGACTCACGACGAATATAATCTACGCGTCTCTCAAGGCTTTTCAAAACCAAATCATACGATACATTAGTGAACAATGAAGTAACGTCTAGAGACACCAACACATAATCGTCTGGTATCTTGAAAGATTTACTTTTGTGTATAAGATCTTGACTATTGTTAATATGGAATTTTGATTTTGGTATACATACTTTCAAGTTGTTATATAATATCTTTGAAAGTAAGTAAGTTGGACTATTAGTTAATGAAATAATTGGTCTAAGAGAAATATTTTTTTTATGTATTTTCGGGAGTCCATATGCCATGGCTAACTGTGTATCCGTTTGTGTAATTTGTGTATTATGAAATTTATATTTTAAAAATTCATTGTCATTGAGATATTTTAATTGTTCTTGTACCTTTTTTTGTAAAACTTTTGTTGGATTATTCTTTATTTCTTCATATGTGTCAGTGTCAGCCAGAAGCATCGTCATCTTGTTGATGTAATCGTGTCTATTCATGCATACCGAGATATTGCCCTTGTCGGATTTTAGAAAAATTAAATGTTGATTCTTTTTTAAAAATTGTGATGTTTAATTGATTTCTTCATTATAGACTAAATATTTATGATTTTGATGTTTTTTATTTTTTATGCTAAAGTTAACTATTGAACAAACAGTTTGTCTTACTGTTTCTTTTAAGCTTTCATTTATTTTCGTGTTTTTTAAACCATATTCCAAATTTAGTTCTAATTCTTATATATGTAATATGGAGGGTGAGAAAGACTCAACTATGAACGGTTTAATTATGTGTGATGTGCTACCACCAAGTTTATATCATCCGTTTTACCGGTGAAAATGCACAGTGAGCTTATTTACCTTTGTGCTGTACGTGTTACGAGAATATGATTCAAGAGCACTATCCACGACGATAAAAGAGACCGCATTTTAAGAGGTACGTGGGTATCCGAAGAAGTCAATGTGGCTGTTTGCGTAAGTTATATCGTTAAAAAGGTTTATGAAATATATCAATATAAGGTAACACAATACAATTAGGAAACGGACAAAGGAAGATTATTTACACATTATATTAAAGATTTTTTTAAACAAATAATTCTATCTTCGGGTTACCGACCTACTGGTATATCTAATGCGCAAAAAAAGTCGAAAATCGACGAAATTCGTAGAACTGAAGGAAAAAATCCCGAATAAAATGAAATAAATCTTAATGCTGGCTTAAGGTCCGTCGCAAAATTATTACTTGATTCTTTGTGTGGTAAATTGCGGCAACGTGAAAATTTGACAAAGACTGAGGTAGTGACAGTCCCAGACAAATTAATAGAATTACTTACGAGTGCAGAAATGGATGCAAATGGTATTTTACCTGTCAACGATGATACATTGTACATTAACTGGAACCATAAGATTAAGGCTTTGACGTCATTACCGTCAACTAACATTGTGGTTGCCACTTTCGTGACAGCACAGCAGATGCTAGGCAGTCTCACTGACGAATTGGCTGATAAAGGAGTTGGCACATACATTTCCTCATTTTTATCCGGCGAACCAAAGTTTTACGCATATAAGATAACAAAACCCATCGGTAGTGAAGATTATGTTTGTGAAGTGAAAGGTATCCAATTAAATTACAGCAATAGTCAAAAAATAAATTTTTATGCCATTCGTGAGCTTTTTAGGACTATAATTACGGAAATAACATTGTCGAACTTTTCTATTCGTCGCACAATGTTTCACGATGTAGTAACTCAACTGGAAATAAAAACATGTCAACCAGTCTATAGTAAAAGATGTTTCGACAGTATCACCACGAGTTATCCGTATGTTTACAAATGTGATGTCGCAGGAGAAGGAATATAAAACATGGGAGAAGGGGAATAGACTCACTCGGTCGAGGTACGCCAAAGCTGTTGGTTTAATCATTTCCCTTTTCACAGCTGATGCATCAACAAGTAAACGACAAGATAAGTTTAAAACATAGCAAATCAAACGCTATATCGACTAGCTCTAGGAACGACGACGATGATGACGACGACGACGATGACGATTGTCGAAAACCGCTTATAAAAAAATCATATAAAATAAGAAATATAAAATGCGTTTTCCAAAATACTTTTCTGAATCTGAAAAAAATAAATATGAAATCATAAAAGATAGTTAATTTAATTGCAAAAATCGTTCCTTTTCAGCACCAACACATTACACATTTATGATGGTTAAAAACGTAATTCTTACCTGAGACTCGTGTCGTTGTTGCGTCGGATGTCGAATGAAATACGATACATTTTCCAAAAAAGATGACATCAGAACATTCTTCAGCATGAACCTTAAACCGTGAAAAAAAAAAAAAAAAAATATCCTTACGTAGCAAAAAATGCATTTGATTACTTTGTACTCCTGTCAGCGTATTCTTGTAACCGTTGCGACGAACGTTTAATAAAACTTGATACATATTTCGAAAACTGTGACATCAGCACAGTCTTTACCATGAATTTTTAACCTTGACAAAAAAAATCATCTTAATGTCAGTTACTCGTGTGACTTCAAAGAGGAAACTTTTTAAAAAGATGATCTTGATCATGCGCAATAGGTGCTCCGCCGCGACGTTACAAGCCGATTGGTCGCGCGAGCCATTCATGAGTGATGGTCGCGTCGGTGGCAGCCATGGCGGAAAAAACTCGATTGGCGGTCGAATGCGACAAAACGAGCTGATTGGCCGTTGGAGCCGCCTTTTCGCTAGCCTTCCAAAAGCGCTTGCGGTTTTGCGAGCGGCCCGCGGAGGCCACCGCCGCGACCAATCAGCTTTTTGACAAAGTTTAGTTGGACAGTATGGATACGCGATGGCAACACCCGTAGACGTGTACACTAAGTTGACCCACAGGTTGTCGCAAAACCGTGTTTTTCAGACGGTTTTTACGACACGTTGACCGTATGAGTGATACTAAATTCGAGCGGGTCATTTTTTGTTACGGTGAGTGGCAGCCTGGTTACCGCGATCTCGGGAGTAATATTGAGTTTCACGAGGGATTACCACAAAATAGCGATTGGGCGGGCGATCATAGATCAAAACTGGTAATTATCGACGATTTGATGCCCAAATCATCCGGTAATAGCGGTGTCGTTGAACATTAATTTTTGCAATTGAACATTAGTAAATGACTAAAAAGTCAAGATAACTATAATTTGCATAGACCCATAAGAAATCGCTTTCCCAGAAGAAGCAATAACGTGCATAACCTTGATGACGTGTGGGAAGCTGATTTAATGGACTTAAAAACCTTAAAAACTTACAATGATGGCTACGCTTATGTTCTTGTTCACATCGATGTCGTCAGCAAATACGCTTGGGCAGTACCCATTAAGGATAAAACATTCAAAAACGTCGCCAAATCATTTCAACACATTTCATCAAGAAGTGACGATCGTACAACAATGTGCCTCCAAACGGATAAAGGTAAAGAATTTGTAGGTCGTGAAATGCAATCCGTTCTACCAGAAAATAAAATTGCATACAGAGTAGCACGTAGCTTACAGACAAAGGCTAGAATAGCTTAAAGTTTTGTAAGAACTATTAAAGAAAGAATGTGGTAATCCTTTGGACACACAAACAATTGTCGCTTCGTAGACATTCTTCCAAGAATAATAGAGGCATACAACCGCACGAAGCATTCGTCGACAAAGATGGTTCCAGCTGACGTGACTTTGCTCAATGTTGCACAAGCACAAGAAAACATAAAGCAATGTTATGACAGACATATTTATAAAAATCCAAAGTACAACGTTAGAGGTTTAGTTCGTGTCCGTAAGACGAGAAGTGTGCCTGCCAAAGGTTACGAATGCGGTGCGGTTGGACTTTAATCTTGTTTATAATTGTACGTATCTCTTTCACGCGACAGCCTTCAGTATATTTTCTCAGAGATTTGGCTGACAAAGACATTGATGGCTTCTTTTACAAGAAAGAGTTGAGCAGAGTGCGAAAGGAACTAAACGAGAGCTCCTTCGAGGTTGACAAGATATTAAAAAGTTGAGGTAAAGGTTGTAAAAAAAGTATTTCATCAGCTGGAAGGGGTATTTAAAAAAATTTAATTTCTGGGTGAAGGGTAATTATTTCAAAGAAATGAAACGAATTACGAATTTCGAAATTGTGGAGGCGCGTAGAGAACTTGAAAAACATCCTCTTTTGTTCGAAAGACGAGTATGAGAGACCGGAAGTTAGCTGACCTTAGGGATTTGCGCCCCTACTTATTCACAGCAGACGACGCGGCTCCAGGCGGGAGCTGACGGACACGCTGCCTCGAGGTTCCCCGTGGATGCAATCATCGTCAAAGGTGTCTGCGAACGGTTAGATCTGGAATGACTAATCAAGAGTCGGGGCAGCTGATGATTGTAACGAAAGTGTCTGGCCCGGACTCCAGCTGTATCGATTATATAGACTCGATGAAATTAACCTTCGGATCTCCTTGGAGATGCAGCTGGTACGAACCAAAGGGCGTCTAAATTTTTCCAAAGTCGGACCTAAGGTGGGTCTTGTGCTGTCGCAGATGGGTTACTTCCAGATTCCCTTAGTACCTTTCAAGAGACTGCGAGCCCCAATTGGTGGCGATCAGTTTGGAAACGGGGAGCAGCGTCAGCCGGTTACCCCGGAGAATATCGCTGTGCACTTCTTCGTGCGTCGTTCTCCTCACTGCACCATCGGTGCAGAGAATGTCAGCTTAACTGGCAAGGTGTTCCACCGGAGATACTCACACTGTGCCCATGGATTAAGGTAGGATGCGAGGAAAAAGGTTTTAGAGATGGGTGTGGCAATACAGCCCCCAAACATAGGTGGTGAGTGGGTGGCCCCCGCGACTAGGCCAAGTAGGCTGTCGTGGTAACCCGGTATAAAAAAAAAACTAATCGATTGAAAATTATGGATCCCTACGAGGACTTTTTTATCGCACAAAGTGGTGGTGGACCACCACCAGGAAGTCTGACTACAATACATGGAAACAGTAGAGAAAGTGTTGGATGCATTAACGTTGGGGCCTTCTATCAACGAGGACACGGAGGAACCGGATCGTTTCTTGCTGTCGTATTCCGACGAATTTTACCACTCATGAAACGGGGTGCCAAAGCTGTTCGCAAAGAAGCTGTTCGTACAGGTATGAACATTATGTCTGACGTCACCACTAGAATATACTTTACAAAGAGATATTTCGCACTCATGTATTGGATTCTGGTAATGCGCTGAAGAGTAAAGCCGAGAAAAATTGGATAAACTTATGGAAGGTTTGGGATATAAAGTTGGACGACTCGACGAACCATTTCAGTTGCAATTGTTTCGTAGAACTCGATTTAAGGCGTTGTTTGCGTAAGAGTAAAAAGAAAAAAACTAAGAAAACGCGCAAGCAAGATAAAAAGACGAAAGAGAGAACAATAAAAAGAAAAAAGGAGAAGGGACAAGGAACTGCAAGAGATATTTATCAAAAGTTCAATTTTTAGAAAACGGCTTTTTTACAGTCACTCGTGCGAATGCTTGAAGTGTGAGCTTCTTTTGTTTGATATTCCGCCGACTCGAACAACTGTCGAGGGATCGCAATGGATTCAATACAAACCGATATCATGGCTCATGGATGATTCACCAATCGAATTTGTCGTACCAGGTAATGGTGATGAATACATTGATCTCGCACACGGTGCTTAGTCTTTGTGTCAAGTTGGCCGTCAAGGAAGATGAAGAAATGAATGCTGACGTAGCATCTAAAATCTTAAAGGTGGGACTCATAAACAATATTATGCATTCGTTGCTCAATCAAGTCGATGTGTTTTTTAATAAGAAATCTGTAACACCTCCTAACAACACTTATGCTTGCAGAGCGTATTTCGAAACTTTATTGAATTATGGACCTGCGGCAGAATCATCCTACTTTACGAGTGCATTATGGTGTGACGAAACGGCGATAAAGATGGACGATGTGTTGGATGTCAACGTGGGACTAGTCAACTGACGTACACTTCTACCAGCAAACAAATCAATTGATCCAATTGGTCATCTTTATTGTGATGTAAGCAATTAGGAAAAATTACTCACCAATGTTGTCGAAGTGAAAATGTGATTAGTAAAATCTCGCGATACATTTTGTCTTATAGACACTTCAAACTTGGTTTCCGTTCGCATTGAAGAAGCAAATCTTTTAGTGAGATGCGTTAACATAAGCCTATCTGTTTTATTAGTCTATACCTAAGCTCTGTCAAAGAGTACAGCAAAATATCCGCTCACGCATGACGAAGTGAAAGCTGTGACGATGCACAGTGGTATTCATGGCGAAACTTTAGATAATATTATTTTGGGTCAGTTACCTTAGCGGATAGTCGTCGGTTTCGTTAAAAATCTAGCTTATTATGGCGATCGCACTACGAATCCGTTTAACTTTCATCATTTTAATATTTATTTTCTTTGTTTGTACATTGACGGTATTCAAGTTCCTTTTAAACCATTACAGCCAGACTTTTAAACGAATAGTTTATATGTAGATTCTTACCATACCTTATTTTCAGGTACTGGTGTTCACTCTCTCAATGAGGAAAATCACATCGCTCGCGAATTTTATCCCATCGGTTATTGTCTCTTTGCTTTCGATTTAACGCCATATTTATCTGCTAACGAATGTTTTCATCAGAACCTAATTAAACACGGCAGCGTTAGATTGGACGTTCTATTCGCCGACGCTTTAACTTCGATCGTTAATTGTGTAGTGTATGCCGAGTACGAGAATTCGATGCGTCATGTCAAATCACGGTCGACTTTAGCGGCTAGATGGCGCCACTTACTATATATACTTACACTCACTGCTCGGACATGACATTCGTATCTCGGTTTAATTTTTGTTTCCACGCTGAACTATCCATAAATAGCAACGGAGCTCGCTGACATTCGTCGACATTTAGTATTTCAAGGTAAAAAAAGACGTAACGGTGCTACAAGAAGTTGCTATTCTTGCTTTGAACAATGACTTTTCCGCTCATTGGGTAGTGACACCTTGTCGCTTGCAAAAATTGAGTAAGAAGGCACAACGACAAATTATTTGACATTATCATGGACTTGATTTTTTTGAGGGTGAAGTACTTTTAAAATAAATTTTTTAAATTTTGAATGATTTAAAAAGAAGTGCAAGAAATATTTTAGTCAGGGGTTGCGAAAAGTGGTACGATTTACATAAAATAGCTTTTGGTCAAGTAATAAATTTAGGATACAATATTGACTGTCTACCTTTAAAAGATTTTTCATCGAAAGTATATTGTAGGTATCAAGCATTAAAAAAAATTATCAAAAATATCGATGTGCCTTCAGGAGACTTAGGCGTTTGGTGTCGTATCAACTAACAAAGTATCAATAATACGTGGAAAAGTCACCTGGAAATAGATATTTAAAATATTATTATTTTCCTGAGGTACCTTGTGTATAAATGACGGCCCTGCCACGATAAAACTGACAACACCGTACTCTCTTGCTCTCATCTACTATACCTATACTGTTGTTGAACTTTCAATCCAACGACGTTTGACGTTTTACTCACTGTTTCCTCAATGTTTAACGTGTTGGCCATATCTTTTTTTTAAGTAATAGATTCTTTGTAATTAAAAGTAACATGTACCAATTCGACATCTGGACCCACAGCTTTTTATTGCAGTACAATAGTCAATTTAATTTAAGGTTCCATAAGGTCACGTGTTAAAATGACGAATTTTCACAAGCGATTTTCTCAAAAAATGAATGTGTTGACCTATTTTTTTTCATAAAAAAATCTGGAGTACTTTATCTACGTAATCTCTGAATTTCAGAGCTAGCCAGTATTTTATTCAAAATTGCCCAAGTCTCCTTAAATGACGCTCATAAACAGAAATGCTGGCTCAGCAAACGTAATGGACAGCCTACAGATACTGCGAATCCTGTCGTAAATCACAACGCATACCACCGGTGTGTTCTCAGCCGATCAGATCCCACAGATGTGGACTAAACCGACAGCACTCGTGATTAACACTGATGATTACACAAAACCAGGTATGCATTGGGTTGCTATATACGTTAATGCAATCTACAATGGTTTATATTTTGATAGCTATGGTACTCAACCTTATTTACCGCAGCACATTAATCGATTTCGAAAAAATTGTAAGAAACTGCGTTGGAATGTCGAACAGTTACAAAGAATATCTTCAAACGTATGTAGTGAGTTTTGTTTGATGTTTTTGTTTTACAAGAGCAACCATTTGGGTTTTCAAAAATTTCTCGAGAATTTTTCCGCTGATTTGAAAAAGAATGACGGAATTGCCAGACATTTCATTTTTTTTAGGTGTAGCAAAAAGAATTTGAGAAGCTCGGTGTCAGGTGGTAGCGGTTGTCTGGTAAAATGTTTACAAAAAAGTTGCAGTAAAATGTTTTTGATATAAGTGAATATTCTTGTAATTTGCAGTTTGCACATTCTTGAACGTCTAGTGACAGATACTAATGTTACATTATTATGAATTCTAAAAATAAACGATGTCAACGTTTTGCAATCCTACCTCTGAATGTTTATAGTTTGTAAAAAATTACATATTTAGCGTTTCTTATCCGCACGTGAGACACGATCGTACTTGTTTTAAATAACATTGTCCTGAATGTGTTGTCCACGGAATTTTTCTTGTTACAACGTGACTTACCACCTCTAAACGCCTTTCACACTGTCTCTTTTGAGCTACGACTAGTATATAAAAGTCGGATTAGCCGTTAGTCTCTGACTGCTCGTCATACCGTCAATACAATTCAGTCCTTAGAATTTTTAAAAACTGTTTTAAGAGCAGTCAAATGTTATTACCGACTCTATTTGTGTAACAACTGAAATTTCGTGAGTTTCAAGGTTTTTTACGTTGTGACACAACATACTGCTATGTGCAGAACGACCAAGTATTTTGATTTCAGAGTCTGAACTCATCATTTTATTTAGAAGTTCTCTGCTTTCTTAATTTAAAAAACGATATCAATTAACTTTATCGCTCATTTTCAAGTGAATATACGGAATGTTTGCTTATATTTCACTCTAATAATATAAAATATTAGAAGTGTATTCATAACCGCACATTATGTACATACAAATGTACAAAATCAATCGAAATAAAATTTGTTGTCAAATAAACAAAGTTACTCAAAGTACCAATTTTACAAACGATTGTAACTGCTTAAAAAAATTGGGATAGAAACTATTTAAAAACCATACTTAGATTATATATGTATTATATAAGAGTGTACAACTATCATTCAGCTGCCTGCTATCAAGTCAAGTTTATCCGTCATTAAACTGAGTCAATTTTTTTTGTACAAAAAGAATTTGTATCTATGACTTCATAATAATAATTATGCTGCTACCAGCGGGCCACCTTTGGTTGCCTATAGGGCCTCCAGAATTCGTTCGATAGCCACCTTAGATTTCTGATCGTTTCATGCTTCGTTTTGAAAGAATTATATTCAATTTCTTTATAGAAATTTTTTAATCACAGAATTATTGATCACTTGTTGTTATAAATATGTAACCTTAAGATGAATTAATTTCTATGTAAATGAGAATGTACATTTAACCTTAAAAATACCATTCACTGTTAATTGCAAGCTGAGAATATGGAGGTATAATCTGCAAGTTGACTCTAAAGAACTTTAAAATGATTATTTTAATTATTATTATGAAGTCATAAATACAAATTCTTTTTGTACAAAAAAAATTGACTCAGTTTAATGATGGATAAACTTGACTTGATAGCAGGCAGCTGAATGATAGTTGTACACACTTATATAATACATATATAATCTAAGTATGGTTTTTAAATAGTTTCTATCCCAATTTTTTTTAGCAGTTACAATCGTTTGTAAAATTGGTACTTTGGGTAAATTTGTTTATTTGACAACAAATTTTATTTCGATTGATTTTGTCAGTCTCGTGTTTATAAGGGAACTAATGAATTATTTAAATTGTACTTAATGAAAAAACACGTGTGACATGTGTACCTGTATAATTTTACGCTACAGTTGACACTGCAACTATAGATCATATAACTGTATATACATTTCGTAAAGTAAAATAAAAGTGGGTTTTGTGTAGGCTGCCTAAGGAGTACCTTGTGCACGCCCGCTGAACCGCCTACTTGCGCCTTTAGTAGGATGCTTAAGTAGGGCCTCACAAACTAGAAAGGCAACTGACTTTTATTTCTTCTTGGGTAGCAAGTTGATATTGTATGATTATCTGTTTCTGTTTTCAGAAAAAGTAAAGTATAGTAAAGCTACCAAAATTCTAAGCTAGAAATAATTAGAGAATACGATAATTTTACAAAAACGTTAACACAACTTAGTTTGTTACCCAACAAGAAATTTTGTTAATTTTTTTTGTCTTTGCAGTTCTTTCAGTCCAATTTCTGGCATTTCTACAAGCAGATGCCATGAAGAATGAATGAACCATTGATTAATTGAAAATTTTAGTGTTCATATTCATTTGCATCTTACTCAGTAGAAATTTCAAAAGATTCTTTAAATTTCCATATAACTAATTAATATTTTCACTAGTTTTGTAATTCTGAAGCATTTCGTTTCATCCGGAATTGAAATCAATTTCCTTCTCATCGCGATTTGCTTGGTTTGAATCATAGGTTTTTTGCTACTTTGTTATTATAGGAAATAACATCCATTCACTTTGCTTACCACTCGTTATTTTGTATGGTTATTTTAATTTTCATATATACAGAATTTACAAATATAAACAAATATCATAGGCTACTATGCACGATCTGTATATGCATAGGAGAAAGCTAGATTACATAGCTAATGAGGTTGCCTACTGAAGTACTGAAGGCCCACAGTTCATCCCGTCATATCCTCAGTAGGTCCTTATGAGACTGCCTACAGAGATCTTCATGAACTCGTAGGGAACCTCAACAGATTTATACTCGGGAATCCAGTCAATTATTTATTTAAGTAACGAAAAATGAGTATATAATTTTATAAATTTTAGTCAACTTTTCATTTCAATAAACTTTTATAAACNCCCCCCCCCCCGCAGCTACCCATTCTACCCCTACTGCCTCCCCACTAAATACGGTGACGACCCGTCATTTTCTCCCTTATTTTGACACAACAGTTTTCTCCAAATTCCCCAACAGCCCCTCACAGCCGACCCCAACTACCCACAGACACCCAGAGACCCCCACAAATTTTTTCGTGACTCCTTATCGCCCCCTACCATCCTCCACACTACTTTTAGGAAACCTAACAAGGATCATGCAGTCTTTATTAGACCTTTAATTGTAATCAGACGTGTTTGTGTCGTATTTGAATTAATCTATTATTTTTAATCTGCTTTATTACTTAATTTCTTCAGAGCAAAGATGTCTTATCAACATATTTTATCTTATCGTCAAGAAGAAATTTAAAGTTTTAATTGATCCATAGGGAGTCGTTGAGCAAAGCGTCATTATGAATATTATGAATATGAATTAAAGATAAAATCATCTGTAATATCATGTACTTAACTGTGTGGGAAATTCCAAGCAACATTTCACCAAATAAAATCGTTCATATCGGTAATTAAAAAATTATTTATTCACAAGAACGGTAGTTTTTGTTACAGAAGTGCCATCACCGTCGGTGCTATTTTGTTGCCCTAGGGTTCTGCGAAGCAGATCATAAGGACCCAAATGGATGGCATTTGTAAAAATATTATAGTTTAATATCTGTAGTTTGCATTTAAATGATCCCTTTTGTTGTGAAAGCTTTCTAAAATACCTAACATACATTTAAAACTGACAAGTCGTATGTGCGGCAGCAGGTGAAGTCATAAATTTGAAATGGTGTAGTGTGCGACACTGTGCGGGAATATAGAATGCGAGTGCCGGAAAGTAATAATCAGTTGACTATAGTAATCAAGGTTCCGGGCTAAAAAAAAATTTCATAATAATACGATATTTGGCTCCAAAATTTAATAAAAACACAAAGAATAATATTCTTAGTCGTCTGCTTTGACAAAGATAGGCGTTAATATTTACAGTTGCAAAATACCTTAAAAATCTTTTCTTTTTTATTCAGTTTTTATTCAACATTTTGATTGTTACTGTTTTTGAAAGCAAAATTAAACATCTATAAAAGATGTTAAGGAGAATTGGTAATTTTTGAGGAAAGATATTCACTCGCTGAAAAAAATTAATGTTGTACTTCAACATGCTTGAAGTACACATGAATTTTTTCAATATTTTTTACCAGCTGAATCTTCAATAAAACAACTCCTGAAATCGCATTATCTAACATTGCTCTCATAGGCAAGAGCGATTATTCAGCCTTTGTTGCACAAATTTTGAGACAAGAGATGTATTCATGATGAGGAAAAAGTTCAAATGGATAGCTTAGCTCGTCCTAAGGAAGACTCCTGTATCAAAAAATATGTACCTTATCAGGCATTTGGAAGAAAAATCTGTACAAACGTACACAAAGTCACGAGTAGGTCCTATATGCTAAGTGTATGGGAGAGAACTGAACATCGTCTGCTGTCAGCTGGTGTTTTCACACAGAGCGAGACGTCCACACAAAATCACTTCTAGAATTTTTTAAACTTAAAACCATGATCTAAAACTTGGCACAGCCCTTTTTAAGATCTCAAATTATAATGTTGTGTAAAAAAAGTTTGTTCTTCGAGAATTTATAACACACTTTTGTTGACAAAAACTGAGTCTCTTTTTACTTTTTTATGGTTAATTTTTATCATGCAAACAACATATTTTCAAGTTTTTTTACACAAACTATCCGAAACTGGCTGCTTTAAAGTATGTACCGTTATTTTTTCTTAACATTTAATGGTTTAACGTTAAAAAACATTCAATAATTTTCTATTGTTTGAACAAAAGAGAAAATAAAAAAACGCGAAAAAATCAAAATGCGTGAGAGTCCAGGTCGCACTATTTTAAATTGAATGAAAATCAGACATGGTACTGACATCAGTAGCCTAGTAAACGAAGGTCCAAAGTTTTTCAAAAAAATAGTCGGCTGCATTTTGAATATTATGACGTAATTGACCATGCTGATTAAAGGAAAAAAAATAAACAAGTGGTAAATATAGGACGTTTTTGCAAAGATAAGGTTAATTTTTTAAAATTTTTTGAAAAACGCTTATTATTCTGCATAAAAACACATTTTTTGTTTAATTTCAATGAGTGAAAAATCTTAAGGAAAAATCTTTACATAATGTTCATGTGGTCTTATAAGTTAGATAATGACGGCGAGGTCAGCAGCGTGCGTTGAGAAGTTACTCATTCTCCACCACACTGCCACAATTTAGCAAGTCTGGCCTGCAACTGCACGAAGGGGCAAGCAAAAGAAAGCAGGTATGGAAATACATATATTAATTTATAGGTACTGGAGTATATGCATGCGTGGACGACTATGTATGCAGAGCAATTGCTTCATTGTATATTATTGCTGTTTTTTCACGGGTTTTTTTCAGATATCTTCACGTTTAATACAGTGCAGTGGTTTTATTAATACGATTGCATTAACTGCACAGATACAGCTGTAACTATATTTATGACTGTTAGCGATTCGTATTGCTGTATGCTGTATTATTCACAATTGTATTGTAACAATGCTCAAAAATGCTTACAAGTCGGAATGTGAATACTAAATTAAATTTAAGTACAATGATGGATTAAAAAAAATATTTAATAATCCAAACAGTGATTTAAATCATTTGAATTATGGACTATTTATAAAACAACAAATCGTAAGGTTAATTCAGATTTATGGAGGAAAGAACAGTAAATTTACAGTGAAATGTGTTCTATGTGTACATCACCGTGCATTTACTCCATCTATTCATAAATGTATATATACGAGATATTCCACTACTTGGTGCTGCTGCTTGCCCGTTGAGTGAACAGTTTACCCAACTTGAGTGAGCAGGAGCACCAAGAGCTTGGTGGAGCAGTTCTCTCAACTTTTTGTTGGACTGCGTTACCATAATTGATGCAGTTACTAAATTAGGAATTAATCTTAAAATTAGGTAATTTACAGAATTAATAATATGAATATTGTATATTCTCTATAGAAATAAGTACTCAAAAAATCATATAAATGAGAAAATTTATTTATCTACATTTTGCCGAATTTTAAATGTGAATAATGTGAATTTTAAATCACGAGGCATATGAAGTAACAACATTGTGCGTGTTATTTGATCGAATCGAGAAACGAGTGGCCACATTTGGTACGTTTACGTAGTTAATGAATTGTTTTTGGTGACTTTTCCATTCTACAATGTACGAATGAATGTGATCATTAATTGTTATTTCTTTGAACAAATGAAGTTCAAAATAAATTTCTTTATCAACATTCATTATTTTTTCAATCGCTCCAAAATATTTTTCAATATCGATTATATCTACTACAATAAACGTACCAATTTTATATAAAATACTACTAATTTCGTTACTATTATAATATTTAATTGATGTTGATATTTTAAAATTACTTATTTCATTAACAAATGTGATTTTGTGATCATCTTTATCTGGAAAACCGCATTTAATATTTTTTGTAATCTTAAGATTGTAAAATGTGTAACACATTTGCAGAACCTGTTTTTTAGCGATCGTTAACATTAAATTTTTACTCTCGCTGATTGACTGCGCAAAATTTTTCAGTTTTCGATGATACGTCTTAGATTTATGATTTGAATTTGAAATAGATTTAATAATCTTAAAAGTTACAAGAAATATAAAGTACGGTTTTCCAGATGAATCTTTCAAAATTAATACCAATGAAATATTATAATAGTACTGAAATGAATGGTATTTTATTAAAATTGGTACATTTGTCGTAGTGGAAATAATTGGTATCAAAAAATATTCCGGAGAAATTGAAAAAATAATGAAAGTTGATAATGATATTTATTTTGAACTCAACATGTACAAAGAATTAACATTTGATGACCACTTCCATTTCTATATTGTAGAATGGAAAAGTAACCGAAAACCATGCATGAACTACGAAAATTTACCAAATGTAGCCACTTCTTATTCTAACTGATCGAACAATACTCATCATATTATTACTTCGTACGCTTTGTAATTTATGTTTTATATGTACAAAAGTACTTACAAAATTATAGTATTCAATAAATTTATTTATTTACATTTCTCCAATTTTAAGAACAATGCGAATAACATGAATTTTAAATTATATGTATATGTATAAAATATGAAATTCCGGGCTTATTTTTAATATATTTTATAATTGCACCAACTATGATGTTGCAGTCTACTCAAACATTGAGGGAACTGCTCTACCAAGCTCTTGATGCTACTGCTCGCCAGCATCACGTGAACTGTTCAGCCAACTTGGGTGAGCGGGAACACCAAGCAGTTAGGGGCGCTGTTCACCATAAACTAAGCAGACGATCCACCCAACTTTTTTCCAGTGTTGACGAGAGTGGTAGAAGGAGAGGGGGAGCCCGCTCTGTATTGGCCGGTGGTAGAAAAGGAGAGAGTAGCTTGGCGGCGCGCGGGCGTGGCGGAGTGCGGCAGGGTACGGTAGTATGGGTATGTATATGACCTCAGTACTCTCTCCTTGTATAACGGCAGCCTCTGCGCACTGCGCATAGTGCACATTTGAATTTCGAATCACACCGCATACGTGTGGGTTAATTTCATTATTCTTTATGTTATAGTGCTTTACGTCCAGCTCCTATACAGGGCACTACTCTGGGCACTTAGCACTTGGAAGAAGGAAGGGAAAAGGGATAAGAGGCCTCCTATTACTGGGAGGGAGGTAGGAGGAAATAAGGCAATTACGCTGTGAGGACGTCGCCTTAACTCTCCTCGAGGAGCATTGCGTGGTGAAAAAGCACATGTAAAAATTCACAGAGGTACTTGCCCGACAAAGTCGCACTGGCCGGACATCGAACCGCAGTCTCCCGCGTGTCGACCCACGAGTCTGGGTTAATGGTGTCATAACTATTGAGTCAAGTACTCAGGTACCGAGCTACCGAGGTAACTTTTAACTATGTGTCACTACTTACTATATTGGTACGTAGCTTTTTGCCATGTGTCAATGTGTATACTGTAAACTGTAAACAGTTCATATTACTAAAGTAGTACTGTATAAGTGTATAGTGTATATCCAATAGTATCAATTACCCATGCAAGTTTAACTGTGAATAGTTGCACACGTGCGCGGCGATTTGTGGTGTATATACGTGACAAGTGAGTCACTAGAAGCTGTATTACCGTACACATACGCACACACACATATATATTTGTAATTAACTGTCGTCACTTCGTTACTCTTCCTTATTAATTAAATTATACCTATAATATCTTACATTATACTAAAATTATTTTAACTTATAAAGGTATAATTTAATATTTAATTGCAAATTTAATTACCTTACCCTCTTCCTTAAACAAATTTATGAGTAGTGATTAACAATTATTCTAAAAATTATTTGATAGCCTTCTCAGAAAACTCAAATATTTATAAAAAAAAATCGAAATATTTTAAATTGTAGTAAAATTAAAAACGAAAATTTTCATGACAATTCGTTTAATTTTCAGAATTTCAAGCTTAAGGAGTACCGGTACTATCGTGTAATCAACTTTATAATTCATCATTCAAAATATGTATAATAAAGAGATTTGCATGTTATCGTATGTATTATCACGGCCCACAGAATTATATAAATGCCATAATTTTAGTTTACTTATGTCAAAAACAGTAAATAATTTGGATAGCTACTAATTCATTTCAGAACTTAAGTAAAAATATAATTTGTAGTTTCAAGTTTTCACGTCTGTTGGCAGTCCCATGACTGCCCACTGGTTTTTTTTCTTCATACTTCAGAAATCAATACCACTGTATTAGAAAACAATAATGTAATTTTTTCAAAGTTCTTGACCAATTCTCTTGCCGTCAGCGACGGTCATACTTTTGTAAATTTTTGTTGGGCCCGTAACTTGTTGATTTTGGAGTCGAATCAATGCGTATAAAAAAATAATTAAAAATACGCTGTTTTAAAATTTTTTTCGTAGAACACGAAATAAACCCTAAAAAGTGTTTTGAGGTTGTTTTAACCCCTTATTTCTCGGTTTTAAAGTTTTAAATTGATTTTTTTTAAAGTATGACATAGTATTTTTTTTTTTGTTCCATTTTGTAGCTTGAGAATTGTCCTTTTAAATAATTTCTGTACCGTAATGGGTAAATGTAAAATGTAGGCACTAGAGGGTGTTAAATGTTACAAAATACAATTTTTACGTTACATCCTTATCCATATGACGAAAAAAAATGTCAAGAGTATATTTTCTCTTACTTGAAGGTGCTGCATACAATTCTAGTGTCCATACAACCAAAATGAAATTGGATAGCCATTTGAAGAAAGTACTGTGTACCAAAACAGCTGTTGTGGCAATATTTAAGTTTCAATAAAGAGTGAAGATTATAAACAGTGTCTTTTAATTGTTATAATCATAAATCTTCATCAAGTATCGACCAATACTATTGATAAGCTATGTGAAGAGTTTTCCTCAAGGTTTTGCACTCATTGAAATCAAACAAAATGTGTTTTTACGCAGAATAATTGGCTTTTTTCAAAAAATTTTGAAAAATTAACGTGATCTTTGCAAAGAAGTACTACATTTACTACTTTTAAAATTTTTTTTAATGTTATCAGTATACTCAATTATGTTATATTATTTAAAATGCAGCCAACTATTTTTGTGATAAATTTCGGTTCTTCGTTTATTAGTTTATTAGGCTATAGTTTTTACTGTACGCCAAGTCTGATCGCAAAATTTCATAATGGCAGCCTATTGAAAAATCGTTAAGTCACAATTTTTATTTTGAATAAAATTGTTATGTTAATGCGTCTACAAGAATGGGTAAATAAATATAATTACTCTATTGACAGTTAAAATTATGTGATTTATTAAAACAGCTCTAATATTTAAGTTTTATTACTCTTGAATAATTTTAAACAAAATTCAATCTTAAGCAATCTAAAAACAAAAGAAGAAGCCTCAACTGTAAGTGAGCTCGTGCTCTCAAACAGGCTGAGATGAACTGATGCAGAGTGTCAGCTATACGAAGTTTACGCAGACTCACATTGTCATCGTGAACTATACACATATCAAAATTAAAATCAAGCGCTGAATACAAATTCCACTCACAGGTTGAGAGTCCCGAAATCAAAATATTTCTAGCATCCTGTTGATACAGTTTGGATTAGTAAAATTTTTCTGTCTTTTCTATCTCTTTTTACTTTAATACTCAGTAAAATGCCAATTTTACAAAGATCAGACATTTCAAATTCTTTCTCCAGAGTAATCTTAATTTTATGTCATTTATCATGCAGTTGTTGGGAATCATTATTTTATTAATGTACAAGATCAAAATCAAACATCTTTCTCCTTCTCTCCATGGTTAGCGGCAAAGTTCGTTGGTGTGTACTTGCAATCCTATTTTTAAAGCCGCTTCACTGAAGCGCTCGTTCCTTTTTTTTACTGGTCTGAAAACTATACAAAGGTTTTCCAGCTTACAAATTTTATTCTTCGTTAATCTGTCTTTTTAAAGCAGATCTTCTGGAATTTCTATATAAATCTCCTCTTTGATAGCACTATTCAGAAATGCAGTCTTCACATTAAACTGGAAAGTGTCCAAGTCATACTCATTACAGAGCCAGAACAGACACTGGGGTATATATTCCTTATACGTCGTACTTGTTTCCATCTTTCAAGCGAAGAATCGCCAATCTTGCTTTGAATTTAGCGTTTCCTTCTTTATCAAATTTTTTTTTTAACATCCATCTAAAGTCAAAGATGTTTGGTTTTCCACAATTGGCATTTACCGTTGATTTATTAACTATCATGCATACCTGATTTTTGTGAATAGTTTTTAATTTTTCGTCGATACCTTCAAGTTATTGTTCTCATTTTTAAGTTGCAACAGCTACTTACAATTTTCCGGATCCTTTTTCAAAGTAGCAATCGAGGTGTTTGCTTTCCTCCTTTAACCAGTGACACGCAAAAATTGTATCATTGATAAATAATAGTAGGTCCCTTTACATTTTGTTCATAAGATACTCTGCCCTTTTTAAGTCGTCCTTGCTTTCTTTTCTCATTTGTTCTCCCTCTGATCTTAAAAAATCTTTGGGATTATCTTCACTAAATTCGATAAATCATTTATCTTGTTTTGTGTACACCTTATTGTTATCCCAATTTGCTATCTTCTCTTTTTCACGTATGTCCTTGAATATTTGTCTTTCATGGAATCCCACATTCCGGCTTTTATAAAATTTTCCTCTCTGATCTTAAGAATATGTAACCGGTAGTCGTGTAGCCAACCAGCTTCACACATACACCTTGTCGGCCAAACTTAGGTCCTGTATAACTTAAAATCTTGATAAACACCATATAGCTTAATTTTCTTATTTAAGCTATATCTATCTTTACCTTAGAAAAAAACTTTTCCAAAAGAGATATTGTATTATTCAATTTCTAAGGTGTAAAATTATAAGCGTACACAGCAACGCTAAGAGCTAGATCCCACATATTTTTGCGGAGTCCAGAGGAGTAAATGTAGGCTCGCACTTTGTTCCGACTTCTACGATTGATTCGCTCTGCTACACCATTGTGCTGAGAAATATTAAATCAGACTAGCTAAAGTTCAACCCCCAATCTCTAAAGAATTTTTTCTGTTTCACCTTGGATAAACTTTGTACCTTGATCAGTGCATAAATGAAATAATTTAATATCAAAGCTTAAAAGATTATACGCACTCTTACAATATCGTCCAGACAACTTCCTGCTTCACTTTTAGATTTCATAGGATATTCCTTCGTCAATCTGAAGCACTCATCTGTGTATATTATCACGAACATACATCTCTGTAGATAAATGGCTCAACTAATGGGACCTATCGTGTCAGAATGTACTATCTTAAGTGGTTTAATGTTCCTGTCTATCCTTGTACTAAAAGGCAATCTTTAAATTTTAACAATCTGGCAAAGCTCACAATTCATCATACAACTATCAAAAACAGCCTTGTTCAAATCTTTATCATCTAAATATTTCTTTTGAAGTTCCTTAAGATAGTCTGCTTATGCACGTCCAAATATAACGTGTTAAAGCGTAGCTCTGTGTTTCTTCTCCAAAACCTTACGTTTTTCTGAGAAGGAGCTTTGGTTTTTCGAAATATAATCGGACAACTTGCTATCGCTTATTTTTCTATGATTCAAAGTTTTTTTAAACGCATTTTGCTGTGTATCTTCCAAGTAAAAATTTTTGGGCAGCTACTCAAAACTACAGAATTATCTTTTATATTATTAATACTAGCTTGCTAATAGTTCTTGAACTTTGCTGCAGTTCTTGTACACCTTATACCATCTACTTTTCACATGGGTAGATTTGGCGTCAAAATCTCAACATAGTAGTAACCTTATAAGTGTATAGTAAAGATAAGGCCATAAGTTCTTCGAATTTTACTCGACAAGTTTGTTTACTTTCAATTCTTAACATAAAGTGTACGCTGCTTGGTCTTATAAATCTTTTTTTCTACTCTCAACTGGCTTACCAAAAGCCACAAGTATGATGCACACATATGAGCGTGCGCGCACGAACACACACACACACACACTATTTCTCATGCATAAGACGACGTGGCTTTGATGTTTTTAGCCTGGAGCTGGAAATCTTCGTGACTTGCCAGCAGTGGCAGTAGTAAGTGCTGGGCAAGCTACTTTCCTACTTACACCACGGAACGAACACTAATGCGAAGCATGAGAATTAATCACTAACACTCGCACTCACACAATGGTAAAATACACAAAACGGTTATACACACATATACCAGTTAAATATACGCATATAAATTGTCACAACAAGCAGTTAATAACGCTCAATCCTTAACATCATCTAAAAAGAACTTTCATGTGTACTCGATATAAAAGTCTTATTCGGTTGATTAAATACATACACTTTTTGTTATCAAAATAAATCATTGTGTCATGGTCAACAAAGCATCTAAGCGAAAGAAAGTAACTGCCCAGCGCATTAACCTAAATTTTCGATTTGTTTCATTCCCTCTTCCATGGTCTTACCCGAAATACACTTTCTTGCTCTGCCCTTAAGACCGCGGGGAAGTTGCTGTTCGCACATTTAATAGATCGGCAATCTACAAAGTCTGCAATCCTTTCTATGGCAACTACCAAAAAAATCTTCTCCCATGTACTTAAAGAGCAGAGTTTTAGTGGTTAGTTACATTTAAACTATTATGTGCCTTAAGGAAGTTCTATCCGTTACAGAATTAACCATGAGAATTGAATTAATATTTGTTTACAAATTAATAAAGTCATGAAAATCACGTTGACAAAATTTGAAGGCATGAGGGGTCCTAGAAGCCAAGTAATTGAATTAATATTGTTCGTGGAAGGGCCGTTACCGTCGCGAGTTAAAGCCTAGACCACGTCGAAGACAGATACAGGGAATAGGATTAACGCGAGTCTTGTTATTGTAAATTAACAGCAACATTTATTTTCAATTAATTGGTATACTATGTACAGGTGCGAACTGAGTGAAGCGTTCAACTCAGCCGCGGCGCTTGTTTGGACTGACTAGTGCTACGCAGAGCACGATATATTTATATGCTTATATGTGAATGTTCGAGAATATTTCGTTTTGCAGATAACAACTGTTGAATATATTATAACGTAGAAAAGTATAAATGTAGCACAGTCTCTAGAGTATTGTTTTAATCCAAGTAGTAACATATAAAATATAAGAAATTAAATTCTAAGAAGCTCGCGAAGAAGTAACAGACATTTAAATATTACAGCAATTTCGCATAGCAATTAGAAACATAATAAAATGTACAGAACATTTAAGCACAAGTTCACTTTGAACTAAACAAATATTTAGCCAATTTTTACATGTAGTCATATGGGCTGTCGTCTTTTTAGGCACTTCTATTGCATTTATTTCATCGATTGACTATAAACATTTCATAGAAATTTTACCAATCTTAAAAAAATATCTTATTATTGTATTTAATTTTATTCAACACCGTGAAGGTATTGGTGAAAGAAGTAATTAAGTAATAAGCATGGTAAAAACTACTGAAGTTAATGCTTTCACAGGTGAGCGAGAGAAACAGACAGTATATCAAACTATAGAGAGCGTCGCATGGATTATAGCGAAGGATAGAACCTCCTTAAAACCAAGAATCTTTCTGCAATTGTCATCTTTTGGGTAGTTTTTAGCATTGGACTGTTTACTCCGGACGGTTTCTTGTTATTATCGTTTTTGTTTTTTTTTGTTAGTGTTTCTATCATTATCTTAATTATGCTTTCGTTTTTATTATTATTTTTATCGTTATTTCTATCACCACTATTTTTACTTTAAAAATTTCATTCGTTATCGTTTTCATTCTTCACTTTTTATGAACTTCATTTACTTTGAATTTTTTTTTCTAAGGAAGTATAATAATTACGTAATGTTAGTACGACACTATTGACTGAACAATTGTTGAAATTAGTAAAAAATTATTCGATATCTATTTTTAGAAATATTGAATATTTCAGTTTCTTTATTCTNCATTAAATGCAATCTAGTATTAGGGCTTGACTGGTTATTACGGTAAGTAGCGAGTGTGGCTCCGTCTTTACATTTAGGGTATATCGTTGCATATAATATTAATGTTATACTTATGTACATCTATATTTGGATGGTAAGATTTAAATAAAAATATTCTTTTAAAAGGAATAATTTATTTTTAAATTATGTTTTTGCACTACGTTACCTCTTTTAGTTCTGACAGCTATTCCTGCGCCTTTCTTTAGAATTATCAAAGTTTTTTAAATTAGTGAACGATAGAGTGCAAACCGCCAACGTAAGGAAGCTGTGGCCAGCAGCTCGCTGCGCATGCGCAATAGCTTAAAACTACTTAACAGAGCAATCTAGCGATGCACAGTGGTTGGAAAAAAGAAAACAAATTCTTAAAAATCCAGCTTTCCCCAAATTTTAACCCTACAGCAATATTTTTCAGCTTATTTTACTCCTAGAATAATTTTGTCAAATATAAATTATCTTTCAATCGCTTCTGCACACCATCAAGATATATAAAAGTGCCTTTCACACGAATGTATGACATGAAAATACGTCTTACATGAAATCTCCTAGATTTTATCGCCAAGTCATCTGGAATAAAAATAACGATTTTTAAATTTTTTCTTGTGGCACAGAATCTTATCTCTATCAACGTAGACATTTTCATTTACTTTAGAGAACTAGAAAGAATTTTATTATAGACTTAAAGAGGTTATTTGAGTAGTGACACAGAAGTGTGATAAATTTTGTATTTCTACAAAAAGTGCTTTCACAAATGCACGCAATGGAATTCGAGCGTTCCAATTTGAACGTTTTGTAGTCTACAAAGGTTGAGAATGTTGCATACTTTTTTTCCAATTTTTCAATGACGACAGCCAGAGCTACGAACTTGCAAATTTGTAAATTTAATCTCCCTAAAATTGAAGCTAAGAGCCGGTAACGTTAAGCAATGTTACGTATCTTTGCGAGGTGTTAGATTATGAACTTAAAAGGTAATGGGTTAAAATATAGCTGTTTATTACATAGTATAAGTGCAGAGGTGAAGTCAAATTTTGATTTTGAGTGTCACACTATCAATTTCACAACGATTTTATTGGAGACCGTTACGCTGTTTTTTTAAAAGCTGAAAATACTTAAGAATCTAGTATATCGTTGCGAAGCATTCGGCATACACGTACGCACGCATGCACGCACACACAAATTCACCACACACACGCACACATATATATATATACATATATCTTCACCCCCCAAGCGCCAATCTTCCAATACTTCATCTGAAAATAAGAGTTGTGTGATTTCGTACTTTAAATAGTAACGTATATTGCATACAAATATTTTTATGACAAGAAATGGAGTTTTAAAAACAGATTTGAAAATAAAAAATTTTGAAATTTATGGCATCTTTGTTGCAAGTAAATTTAAAAAATTAAATTTTATTTATAGCATCAAACATTAATAAAGTAGTTTAAACTTTATACTTTTTTCTAGTAATAATGATAGCGATTATTATGACTTTTTACAACATAATAAAATTAGAATTACAGAAAAACTGAAGGAGATTGAATTATTATCAAGAATCATTTTAATTTGAAAAAAAAGTTGCAAGAGAATATAAATATTACGATTTCTAATGGAAAAAAAAAATTTGTAGCGTCACAAATAGTGAAATAAAATCAAAAAATAATATTTCAGAAAAAAAAATGAGTCAACAAATGGAACAAATATAAATAAAAATGTTATACATAGATGACAAAAAACTATGATAATAAGCTATAATGGAGAATGTTCCTCTACAGAAGTGAAGTCATCATGTGTATATAATTGACTGCAAAAACGGTCATCAGAATTGCTTATGAGAGATTTAGGAGTCATGTAACAAACTTGACTTTAAAATTATAAGTAGCTTTTTTTCACTCACAACATTGACACTGAATAATGCAGAAGAAAAAAGATTATTGTAGTATCGTGTTACGTGGGATTCTAAAGGTTCGGGGTGCTTAATAACAACGCAGCAGTTAAAGTCAATCAATCACTTTATTACTATATTCCTTGAGGGAAGACGCTTTGCGGTCCCGAGTTACTTGTTGCAACAATCCTCCTTCTAGTCCCGACGTTCTAGAGCCCTGTGGCCACTGCTGCAGGCCTTTTTATGCTCTTTCCTCCCCCACTTGTGCTCCTTCCTCATACTAATAGCTGAGGCCCATCCCACGTAGTATGTTCCATACTGTACGTGACACGTCCGAGGCCGCTTCGTTGTCGCCCTCGACAACGTTCTTTTCTGTACCACCTTGGAAATGATTGTTTAATTAGTGTCTGTATCATGTTGTTCGTGTTGTAATGTATACTAATCATATAAGAAAAATTAATGAGGTGTTCCTATGAACATCCTCGTTTCTTTTTCTTTTACAGGCTTTGATTAGTTTCCCGCAAATTTATAATTGTGTTATTACACATATTGTTCGTGTTTGCGCTCTTCCCTCTTACATAATAAATTGATAAATATGCCCTTGTGGGTCTTACTTTTATTTATGATTATTCAATTACCATTTATTGCTTATTATCTAATTTAA
>NW_019379574.1:269570-326653 GCF_000648655.2 Copidosoma floridanum | reverse complement strand
TTCTTGTCGCCGCTCACCCCGTACTTGGATAAGTATTGGCTGTAGTGCCATAGAATTCCCCGGATTTTCATTTCTTGCGACATTGTTTCTGGTTCTCCTTCCTGCAAACATTCTAGATAAATTTAGTATAAGTGGGGCCCCCCATTTTAAAATTCCAACCGATCCTGCAGCCGCCCCCAACGCTATTTCACCCCTAAAACATGAAATAGTTATCCTTTTTTCCCGTTCTCACTCCCATTTATCGTAAGCTCCTAGGTTCCTACGTTACCCTTGATTAAGGAAAGAGAGGACGACTACGAGAGAGAGAAAAAAATTCTATCTTTCTTCTTATTTTATTTTTATTTCTTTATTTTTATTTTGTTTTAACGTTCTGTGTAAATACAAATGCCCATGCCATACAATTCATTACACATATTTTCCTAATAATCATTAAATCCAATCTAGTATGAGGGCTTGACTGGTTATTACGGTAAGTAGCGAGTGTGGCTCCGTCTTTACATTTAGGGTATATCGTTGCATATAATATTAATGTTATACTTATGTACATCTATATTTGTTATACCATGTATGTGCATGCTATAAACATAAGTTACATAATAGTCTTATTCCTTAGGAGTTTCTTTTTTTCGCTCAAAATTCTGTTTTCTTTCCCACGTCGCGTGTTAGGTACATATGTGTCTGTATGTTAACAGCGTCGTTTTCGCCGATTCTCGCGACATTTGTGTATGTATTCGTTTATTGTACCTTTGGAAGGTACTGCGTTGTAATACAGTTTGTCCCTATTTTGGCTGGGATGAGCTTGAAGGAGTAGATGATTTTATGATCGCGCCTTTCCGTAGTGAGCAGTACGTCACGTCGGGACCAATACTTCACTCATTTTTCCTTATACATTATCTCCTTTCGTCCCTTTTTTTTGTTACTATATATTTATATATGTATATATACATATATATATACACCTTATCTTTTCCTTTTCTCATGTGACAGGATTCAAGGAGGGGATGTCGAAGGGATTCTGTTGGGTTTTCCTTTTCTCATTGCTGCCATCCCGTCAGTGTACTCGCTGATTTTGTCCGGTACTCTTCCTTGTTGTTCCCTCAAAACGCAGAAAAAATTTTTACTATGACTGGTGCTAGTGCGATTTTTGATATTTTTGTACGGTTGCCCGAGTTTCTGACGTTAGGCTTTACCCATCTTAGTGAGCCGGTAAATTTTCTTTTACCTGGAGGATCGCCTTATGCAATTCTCTTCAAACTCCATCCTGCTGGAGGATCTCACGTGCAACGTGTCCCAATGTTGTCACGTAAGTATCGGTTTACGCAATTACCAGCACGCTTCACTTTCTATTGGCTTCTCGTATAGGCATTCTTCGTTTCTATTTTTTTTATTTATTTATTATTTTTATTATTTTTTTTTATTTATTATTTTATTCCATTGCAGGTTACACACCTCTACGTGTGTCGGCAGGTGCCCACCACCGGGCGACCTTCTTCCGTCACCGTTATTGTGGTCGAGGGTCCTACAGCCCTCGTGGCCGTCTACTGTCCCTTACACGGTTTGGTAAGGCCATTAGATTATTGGATATCGTGGTCCTGAAGTTTGAGAAAAAATTTGTTTTAGTTGGGTACTCGGCTCGTTGTTGATCCGTACGCTTATTTCGGCGTACCGAGGCCTCTGTGTGAGCAAGGGTGGTCTCACAACGTGGCTTCTATGTCCTTGCGGCGGTACCCATATTGTGGAGGTGTTGGAACCTGTGAGGTTTGGTGCCCCTTAGGGGTACCATTTTTCCTTGTTTTCCAGGACCACGAGGAAGCGGTGGCGCGCACGTCATTCGACGGCCGCGTGCTGAAGAAATACTGTCGAAGTCTGGAGTCTGGGGTGACTTATACTATTGTTATCGGGTGTACTTGCCACTGGGCCTTCATGATGATGGTAGTCGACGTGCAGCTCGACG
Organism: Copidosoma floridanum; assembly: GCF_000648655.2. The sequence continues at coordinate 324,699 of NW_019379574.1, read as the reverse complement.
CTGCTTTCTATCCCCTCGACAGCCGACTGATAATCCAGGTGCTCTATCAGTTGATTTACTTCTCGTCATAGTTGCCAGTTATATGCTTTTGTTAAGAAAAATTTACCTTAGGTGGAAGGTCCAGTGGACGGTCTGTTCGTTGCCAAGGACGTGACCGCCGATCCAGTGTTGTCTCATGACGACTGCGTGCGCCGTTTACGGACGCTGTTATTATCTGGGAGTGACCATAGCGGGGGCAGGATAGTCCCTGACGGCGGGCGGAAGGAGGAGGGAGGAAGAGGGAAGAGGAAGATGTGTTTTAGTTTGCGAACTCGTGGCCCTCGATAAAAGTGTGATAAAAAATTTTTCCTGCCGTTACCCCTTATTATTTCTATTTACCGTTTCTCCATGCTCCTCTCGGCCGTACAAATATGCAACTCAAAAAAAGGTTTTTTTTTTTACATGTACATATATATGCCTATGTTCTGCGTATGTCTTCTAAGTGTACACTTATGTGTTAATTGTATTAACATGGTTTTCAACGTTAGTTAGATAAAGCCATACGCACTTTTTACCCACCTCTCATACATCGTAACAAAGGAAATAAAAATAGAATATCACTTTATTATAGACTTTATTTATTCATTCCCTCTTATTATTATTTTTATATTGCATGTTTCTCTCTTCCCCTTAATTCCTTAGTCTGTGCTCATTTTGAACGTAATATATTCCCTTTCGTTAAATGTCTCCTTCCGTATGCCTGTATTTAAAGAATCTTTGCGGCGCGTCTGGGGGCCGCGAAAGAAAAGGAGTTCCCGAGAGAAGTGGTATTTATTTTCACATCTATTTCTACCCCCTATTCGTCTATATTGATATCATTCGTAAGTAACTATCGGGGTAGGGAGTAAGTTGCCTCTTGGTCCCTTTCACTTTTCTTCTTCTCCTCTTCTTATAATCTCATCCCTCGGACACGGAGATTTCAATACACAATTTTGTCCACATGTGATACCCGTATTTCTTTATTTCTCTGTAACTTCACATAATGGTTCCTTTTATCTATGACGACTACTTCGTAAGGTTCCTTGTATTGATCATCAAATTTTCCTTTAGATGGCTCTTTTAGTACATACACCATCTCACCTTCCATAAAAAAATTCGTGTTCAGTCCCTTATCATAATAGTACTTTGATCTGTATTTGTTCTGTGTTTGGGTCATTGCTGCTAATGATCGTAATTGCGCAAGTGACCCCGTTATTTGCAGCAGTAACTTTGTGTATGTTAGACCCACCTCTGGCTTCTTGAAGCTTGACGGGAGTTTTGCCTGTTGACCAAATATAAGCTCGTAGGGTGTGTAGCCTGTACTCTCGTGTTCCGACGTATTATAAGCGAGCATACACAACGGTAATAGTTCGTCCCATTTTTCGGTCTCGCTAATGTAGGCTTTTAAGTATTCTGTTAGAACGTGGTGCATGCGTTCAATTGCCCCACTGCTCTGAGGATGAAATGCCGTGCTCCCAAGTTTTTCAATTTTGAATAATCGCGTAAACTCGTCCATCTTTTTGTTCATAAAATGCGTTCCTCGGTCTGATGATAATTTTTCTGGCGCTCCAAAGTATGCTAAAAATTTATTTGTTAAGGCTCTTACCGTTTCTTGAGCTATTGCTCTTTGTACCGGTATTAATACAATAAACTTGGTTAGCCAATCCTGTATTGACAGGATATGTGTATAGCCGTTTGTTGAAGGCTTATTAATTAGTCCGTAATAGTCAATCGAGATTTTTTCAAACGGTCTGCTGGGCGTATCTGTAACGAGCATAGCTTGCTTCGTTTTAACATGCACTAGTTTCTTAGTCTGACATGACCTGCATCCAAGTATAAATTGCCTTACATCAGCCCTCATGTTCCTCCAATAATAGTCCCTTGCTATCTTATTGTAGGTTTTATTCCTTTCTTTATGACCCCTGATTGTAGATTCGTGATATTCCTTAATAATCTTATATCTTTGATCCACTGGTGGTATAGCTAAAGTGTTCATGTAAAAGGTCGCTGCGACCTTGAGGTTCTTGAAAAATCCCTCAAATTGTTCCACCAAGTAGATTCATTGGCTCATGTTGAGTATCGCCAAGTCATGTATCACGCCTATAGACTTAATTTTATTTATCATTACTAGGGCCTTGAGTGACGTAATGCATTTCTTGATGTCCGATTTTAGCGCCGTATCTTCAAAATGCGATTTCATATACATTCGCATTACCGCGACTTTTCTCACATTTGCTCTCATGACGTTACCAACCGTTTTTTTTTTATTATTTAGGGCTATTGGATCTATGTATCCGCGCTCATATAGGGCACCTATTGTTTCCGTATCAGGCACGCTTTCTATTACCGTCGCGAATACTAGGTTATCTAGATAATGAAATGGGTGATTCTTTGCCCGATGTATTCTTTGGAATGGCTGTATGTCTGTTTCTTTTCCTGGTAGCCACGATGGTTTTTCATGTGGTAACCGTGTCCTGCATACTTTGTACTTTTTTAGCTGTGGAAGGTTTGATAATACTTTTTTTTGAAGGTCTGCTTCCTCTGGTTCGCTTTCCGACTCATGTCTGGCCTTGTTTAAACCAGCCTCCTCTTCACTCTCATTGTTTAGTAAGTCTGAGCTACTTGAAGAGTCGGGGGGTGGTGGTGGATCAGGTGGGGGCCTGTCCCCATCTTCATAAACATCCTTATTCATGGAGTCACTTTTATTACGCTCTATTTCTTTAACTTCTTCCTCTTTTCCTTTACATGATTCGTTTACTTCACTTTTTCAATTTATATTGGCGCCCGATTCGTCACTAACCCGCGATCCCCTTTTCACTGGGCTTTGTTCCTCCTCGCTATGCCTGGTTGCGGCAACGAGTGGCCTGAAGTGGTTGTTTAGGAGATGCAAGTGTACATATTCCTTATTGGCATTAATCGTGGAACTTTTGAAAATTTCACACTTTTTTCCCCTCTTAGTGCCCCGTAGATGTATACAAAAATTCCTCCTGAACTCTTGTGCAAACAAAAATATGCATTCATCATTGCCATATTCTGTATTGGACTGCAGGATTTTTTCTATCTCCTCCGGGTCAACATATGAATTTTTCCACTTCGAATATTGAAGTACATCCCAGAGTTCTCGCGCCGTTGATTGCAAGTCACAGGAAAAAATAAGAGAGTCAAATAAGCAATTAACTGGTATTTCTACCGGAAGTTCTTTGATAAGTTTTGAATTTTTATTCGATTCCATACAGTTTTGTTCTAAATTCCGTTTGGCTACATTTCCACCTTCTGTTTTACTTTCAAGCTTATTACCTTCATCGGTATAATCGTCCGTTACCCCTCTTATTCTTTCATTCCCCGATAGGTTTTCATTTATCTGTGGTGATCCACGCGGAGTATCTTCCTCGCTCTATCCCCTAAGCCCGTTCTCTCCTTCGAGGGCTGTTGAGATATGTGTGTATCATTATCTGCACTTTCCGTCAGATCGCTCAGAAGTCGATCGGTGATAGTATTGGATTCCCAAGCATTTATTCTGATTTTCGGCTTGCCTTCAAAGTCTCGCCGCTTAACATCTAGTCTAACTTTCGCTTGGAAGTTATCTATTGAGTCATTAAGTAACGCTCCGATCTTTTTGTTTACTTTCGTCCCTTTTTCTGGACTTTCTTTTGTCTGTACCCTGTCGCAATTCATTTATTTGCTTCTCGCTTACACTCTCACTAGACGATCTGCTTTGTGCCCCTTTCTTTGGCGTTGGTCGGTCCCCTTCGACCGTATTCGGTATTTTCTGTTGCTGCTTGTTACTCTCTTGGAGCACACTTTGCGCGTGAGCTTGGGCCCATCGGTCATTCTCCTTCTCTCCTTTATTCGAATTTCTGCTTGACATACCTGCGTCCGGACTCATCATCTCCATGGTATCTAGAGGGTCAATCATTCTTTCTCTCTTTCCGATCAACTCTGTAACCAGGCCTTCCTGTGCCTGCTGGTGTCCCCCGTTCTTATCATTATTCGCATTTAAGACTATGATTTCTGTACCTACAGTTTTTTGTTCCTCTTTATCTTCCTCATTTGCTAGGCTAGCTGTGGCTAGTTTAAATCTTTAATGTTTTACCTGCTCGGATTTTCCTTTTAAAACCACCGGTGAGTCACAGTTCGCTATGATAATCTCCTTCGACACAGTTTCTATTTGTGGTGTTACTGAAAAATTTGGTGGGTGCCTATGCAGCGTATCCAGTTATCTTTTGCGATTTTTTCGTTGCATCTTCGGTTGTATTTCTAGTTCTAAGTACGGTGTGCTTGTTATTCCCACCCCTTATTTCAAATTTTCTTCTTTGCACATGTAAGCTAATTTATCCTCAGTTGGACCCTGTGATAGGATTTGTTCTTCACCACTGTTTAAGGATCCTATTTGGATATTTTTCCCCTTATTCTCTTTTGCGATCTGTACTATCTGTTTACGCGGCCTGCCTCTTTTCCCTTATTTCTTACGTGGTTCTGCTCCTTTACTCTCTATATTTTCACTCGCCACCGGCCACTCTGATTCTGAATATGCGTCGCTGTGTTCATTGACCGTCAACTCATCTGAGTTATTCGTCTTGCGAGGCTTTTTCCTTTCTACCTTGTTGTTCGACTTGTCTGAATTGGATATTTCTATCTGACATTTCTTATCCTTTCTTACTATGTTTCTCTCTCTTCTTGTCCGCATTTTGAATATTCGTGCGGGTGGCGCATTTATGTCACCATGACCATCTCTCTCCTGCTCTTCAGCAAGTTTATATAACTCTCGTCGCTGTAGTTCAGGATTTTTCTCTCCATCCTCTATAATCGGATCTCGGGACAGTGCATCCGGTGCCTTATTGGCTATTCCTGGTCTATAAACAACGTCAAATTCATAGCCCCTTAATTCAGCTTTAAGCCTATTAAATCTTGTGTCTGTCTTGTTTGATGAGTGAAAATGTTTAAGAGGCTCATGGTCCGTAACCACTGTAAACTTTCTGCCAAATAGATAAGGTCGAAGCTGCTCTTTTGCATATACTATTGGGAGCAATTCTTTATCGTACGTAGAGTATTGAATTTTGCTGCCTTTTAGGCATCTAGAAGCATACTCGCACGGATTGTTTTTTCCTATTTCTCCCTGACTCAATATTGCCCCAATGGCATAGTCAGATTCATCCGTTGTCACCACCAATGGTTTTTCTAGATCGGGTGCTTTAAGTACAGGCTCACTGCAAAGTGCATCTACGAGCGTTTTGAATGCTTGTTCATGCTGCTCTTTCCATTAAAACTCTGTACCTTTCTTCAGAAGCTTCGACAGCGGTTGAGAAATTTTAGCGTATCCTTTAATATCTCTCCTATAATATCCAACAAATCCGAGAAATTGTTTGATTTTCTTTTGCATTTGTAGGCCTTGGATATTTCCTTGCAGCCTCGATTTTTTTTGGATACGTTTTTATTTCACCATTTCCTACAATATGGCCTAATACTTTTGCTTCACGTTTTAGGAATTGGTACTTCTTTGGCTCAATTGTAAGATTTGCCCTTGACAATCGCTCTAACAATCTTATAAAGTGTTTGCGATGTTCTTTAAGAATTGACGCGAACACCATTATATCGTCTAAATATACCTCTACCTCATGGCCCTGCAGCCCTGCCAGTGCAAGCATTATTGCTTTTAAAAACGTGTTCGGAGAATCCGTGCAACCCATTGGTATTCTTTTGTACTGGTAATGCCCATCTGGTCCTGAAAACGCTGTTTTATGAGCATCGTCTTCATGTATTTCTACTTGAAAAAATCCCTGCTTCAAGTCTACCATTGTAATATAGCGTGCCGTCGCCAGATGTTCCAGTATATCACTCTGGAAGGGAAGTGGGTGACAACTGCTCACTGTTATCTCGTTGAGTTGCCTGAAATCTGTTACTACCCGCCAGCGCTTTTCACCATCTGGTCCTGCGTTTTTTGGTACGATCCACATGTTTGAGCTGTACGGTGACTCGAAAGGCTCTATTATGCCTTGTTCGAGTAATTTCTTACTTTCAACTTTCATTTGCTCTCTTACAGCTGGCGGATATTTATACCGCTCTGTTACTATCGGTCTATTCGTAGTCGTGTTTATTTTATAATTTAAAAGATTTGTCGCTTTCAGTTGTTCCCCGTCGAGTCCAAAAACGTACGGGTCAACCTCTATAAGCCCTTGCACATGTTTTTTCTCTTCTTCGTTGCACTCTGATATGTCGACTAACTCCATTATTTTGTCGACTTGCGCTTTCCTACAACTTAGGACGTCTGTTTTAATGTTTTCCTTAAGTATTTGAGTATTCTCGTTGTCACGGCCGTCCTTGTCACTACCCTTGTTTTAAATTAAAATTACTATATATACTATATAAAAGAATTTAAACGTTATGTAATTCGACATATCAATGAGACTCTCCACTTTGTTTACTACCTTTGTTTGAAAAGTTTATATTTATAATCAAATTTATTGTTATTTAAACAGAAACTGATAAAACAGAAAAAAACACAAATTGAAGTTATGGTACCGTGTAGGTGAGGTGTCGGCAAATATAAAAATGACAGGTTTATAAGGAACATTATAATTTTTTTATGAAAGGGGTTGGGGGTAAGCCTCTCTTTTTCCTTTCATAGAGTTGTCTCACAAACAATTATAAGTTAATTTAGGGGGCGTGAAGGGGCTGTGGGGGTAAGTATTCCATAATGACCTCATGATAAAGGATTTTAAAAATTCCTTTTTAGTTTTTGTGAGAAGAAGGGAGGGCTGTGGGGTTGAAAAATTACCCTATATGTACCTTATCTAACATATTTTTATTAAAATCTAATGGGTATGGTAATGGTAATGGGTCGGTGGTCACACAAACTTTATTTGGTTAAATTCACAGAGAAATAAACAGAATTTTTCCTTGTTTTTTTTGGGCGGGGAGGTTAAAAAATGGCTGTGGAGGGACCATCAAAGTATGGGGGGACGTGTAGACAGCCCCACAAAAATAGCTTTGTCAAATAGGAAAATATGTAATTTTATCACATGCAAATCTGCAGGCAAAAAAATAAAAGTAGACGATAATTGATTGAAAGTCATGCCAAACTGCGTCGAAGGTAAGCAGCGTGGCAGCTATGTTTGGTCCACACTTTCGTCTGCTTTTAATTATCACTTCAGTGCTCTTTTATCGGACATAAGATGTTATTTCTCTATGTGTCAATGTTTATTATATTGATGAGTCTATAGTATTATTACGTATATGATAAACGATTACATACATCAGTTTCTGAAAAAGAAAGTAAAATATCGATTTAAAACTAACTCCAACAAGATTAGTACCATTGAGTTCCCGCACCATTACCTTATTGACATCAATTTAAAAGTGGCTGTAGTGGTTGTAAGGCTATGCCCACCGATACACATCTCTTTTAGAAAACAGTCATTTAAATAATTAATGTTTTGATTTCATTAGTTTCTACATTTCGAGTGGATTTTTACATATCTGGCATTGCACCACTGGATAATCAATTAATCTTATTAGGATGCTACAAAGAACTATCGAAGGATGGAAAACGGCAGCGACCTACTTTGTACATTATTGAACCAAAATATCAAGACTTTAACATCGTTTGTGAAAATTCTCTTTCATTACGTGGATATGAGGAATACAGTTGCAATGATTATCATTTGGATTGCTTAATTGAAGAAAACAGGTAACGTAACAAGTAGCTGTATGTATATTTATGAACTAGTTTAATTTAAAAAGTTACAGTCTTAACTTATTCCAAGTTCATGACGAATACCCTTACCAGCGGGTATTGCAAGTATTGTAACGCAAACAAACGACAAAAATAATGGTATATGTACTTGCGCTAATTTTTATGAAATCATATGTAGTGTACTTGCACGTACGTGACTGAATGCTTCATGAAAAACTATTTTTTATAAGTCACGTGAAACTTTATGGGAAAAAACTAACAATAATTTTAAAGCTTTCGACTAAGTATGAACGAGAAATGCACTCATACAATGACCGTTATGTCCACGTAAAAGAATTTAAAAGTATACAAATTTACTAGACACGTAAGGGAGATGCCTACATACTTTTATATTACACACACTTACAAAATTTACCGTGAGAAATCACATTTCTAAATGTTTTCTTGTTTACGCAGGAGTGCCATGTTAATGCCTGTCACTTATTTTGGGAAGAAGTAATACTTAGGACACTTCATGAACCTATAAAACAACTTTTTCGCTGAGACACACGAATGTATATGTAAAAATTTACTACACGAAGATTCTCACTTTCGTAAAAGAGAGTTTCATGACGTAAATTATTCACAGATGCGTTTTTTTATAGACCTGTAAATTGGTACAGTGTTATGAAATATTTTAAAACATTATGCTACTAAACTTACCCATAAACTTACTTAATAACTTTAAATCATTATTTGAACATGTATTGATACAAGGATTATACCGTGCTTGGTACGTAAAAATCGATTTTTCCTAGACTTTTTACTGGATTTCTAGAATAACTTGAACGAATTTTTTTTTTTTTTTCATGGCTTACTATAAAAAAGTTCGTTCATGTACTACTACATTTATTTAAGAATCTTCAATCAGATGTATTAAAATAATGTCTAAATCGAAGTGTTTCAATAAAATAGAATTTTTGTTGAGTCTAAATCTTTTTTTTACTGCATTTTGTGTATTAACTAGTTAAAAGACAAAAGGTTAAACTTAATTTCAACTTCTTACATATGTTAATAGAATGGTAAAGAGAATTTTTGTCTTTATGTGGTAAAAAGGGATATCGGTGAGGTCTACTGTTAAAATGTTCTGTAAATTTATTCGTTGTTTTTTGACTGAGTACAATATTACCATGACATATTCTCCTACATGTTTTGTAACATTATTAAAAAATTTTTTAGGAATTAAAAAAAATCAGTGTTTCGTGACAATGCCTTAATAGTGGTTTGAAAATTCGGTAACAATTTATACACTAAATTTTACTACACTAAATTTTTACAATACATAAAATCAATCATTCAAATATGTAGTCACTGATTTTGTGGAAGTGATGATACAGTTTTGTTTTGTTATTTCTAGAAGCTTAACAAAAAATTCAACCTATCTAATAAAGCAAATAAAATAAAAAATTTTTAACTTGTATGTATTAAAGTACAAGTTATAAAGGAGTTGTACGGCTCAAGGGATCAAATATTATTTGCGGCACTTAGTGCTAGAAGCTAAGTTGAAAATAATTACCTATTCGAATAACGGACTAACTAAAAAAGTTTTCTCTAGTATTGAGGGAGGTCAAGGGCTATCATAATGAGGGGAGATAAAGTGGGTTATATGATTAACAAACATAAGATGGGCCAAGGAGAGTAAAAAGGTATTATACAAATGAAATGGAGTTGCGGGAAGCCAAGGGGGTTTACAAAAATAAGAAGGCCAAAGGGTACTATTATTTCTTAGCAAATCTTACTGAATTAAATCACAAACAAACTGTACTTATTTTGTCTTATATTGATGGGTAGCTGAGGAGGGAACTTATTTATAATAAGATGAGGTGGGAGGAGTCTGGTGGTGATCAAATAGTAATATACTATTACCCAATTTAGATAACGTAGAAACTAAAAGAATTTTATCTTATTAAATGAAAAAGTAGACTTATTATGTACTGTCGATCTTCACTTTATTCGTTAAAAACGTGTTACAGCTGTTTCGGTATCACAGTACCTTCGTCAGACAAATGTACATCAAGACTTAATAATATTATACAGTGTTCTATCAAGAACATACACGCTGCGCCGTGGTCGACAATCAGATAACAGGGGCTATATACATACATAAGTTCATACATACAGAATTTTATCTTATTGTAAGGTTGGTTGAGAAAGGCTGGATAGTATGAAAAGGGTATATGTGAAACAACTTTTCATAATTGGTACATAACGTAGGTAGATTTACACATGCACATGTCTTATTGAAATTTTTAGAAATTTGTAATAAGTAGTATCAAGAAGTAAATAAGGTTAAGTTATTCACTCTCTTGGTGAATTTATATCGTCATAAAATAGTTTCGTGTTATGAAATTCAATATTTATGAATAAAAACGAATTAATATTNAAAAGAACTGATGAGACTGATGGTTAAGGAGAGAACATAAATACTTAAAGTGGCCCTGAAAAAGACCAGTGGTGAAACTTACAGCTATTCTTTATCATAATTCTTGATGATGGAGAGCTGGTTGCAGGTAGCTTGGCTTTTGCCCTCGAAGTCTCTGTCTACGGAGACCGTGATGGAGAGAGGTACGCTGCTGACCAAAGAATATCTCGTCTTCGGGTCGTTCTCTGGGTAACCAACAACTCATCGTTAGTCGAGAAAGTGGGCCTGGAGAATTCTTTCTCCGTGGGTATGCCATTGCTACGAACCACTGAGAAGGAACCATAATGGCTGCTTGAACTCACCAGGGTTGTTTTACCTCGATAGAATTTGAAGGAAAATATAGTTACTATTACCCTTAATTTGCAAAATCATTCCACTTACGGTTTTAAATGGTAATAAAGTTACATAGAAGTACCTAAAGGCAAACAAACAGATTTTTTAATATAAACCTATGCTGTCAAAAATTTGTTCTTCCACTTTAATAGTTGTAGTAGCAAACGCGTCAACAAGACGGCACCCTTTTTGTACAATAAAAGAATTAACGATGGTGAATTCCCTGAATCCAAACCAGTTTTTCTATAGTTAATATTTTTCCTTTCCGATTTTTCGTTCCCTTCCAGAATCTGGTATCTGTGATTCAGCTTTTTGTTAACATGAATATCACATTAACCTAAATTTTTTAATAACGTAACTGTTACTTCAAATTCAATTTCTTAAAACAACAACGATACGTCTAACTTTTCAATAATGTTAATAGAGTTACCTTCACGAATAAGATTGAATATTTCAACTAAAAAAATTACAAAAATGTTACTGTTTAACTTATCAGCGCTCTTGTAAGTAGCATGACGCATCCTATAGTAATGACGTACTCCTATTACGTTAAATAAAATTCAATATTACGAAAAATATTTATATTCAATTTTGAAGTATAAAAAAAGTTAAGGAAGAAAAATGATTTAATAGTCTTAACTACTACCATATTTCTGATAATGTTTCTAATAATGAAAAGAATTTAGTGGAATCCCCTCCTAAAATACTTGACTTATTTCTAAAATGTATGTTTGTATTGCATAGATCACGCAAAGTCCTGTCTACTGTTTGTAAGAGGTTTTTAGGACAATAGAAACCCGATCCTAAAGTGTTACGTCTTTAAGTAGGGATAAGTGCATCCGATGCCAGGCGCTAAGCAGGTAGTGCCGACCTTACTGGCGAGAAGTAGTCTCTATAAGTATGGAGCTCTTTTGGGATGCTTTTTTAGCAAAGATACGCTGCTTCGGTATTAGACGTCAGCTTCACTTGCTAGAAGTAGACACTTGAGATACAAAGTCTTCTCTGGAAAAAGATTACACAGCTACGAGTCGACCCGATGTACCATCGATGCAGAGAGTGACAGCTCAACTGGCAAGGTACGCCTGTACAGTAACGAGTCTCACCGAAGAAACTCTCACTTGGCCCGTGGTATACTAAGTATGGTATCAGTTAGGTAATTGGTAAATTGGTACGGCAACACACTCCCATCCATGACTGGGAGGTCTCGGCGACTGCGCCAGTAGGCTGTTACGATAACCTAGTAGGAAAAAAAACTATTTACATGACTTTAAAAAATATGAAACATTTTTAGTGACAAATTTAACATCTATTTATGATACTTCTCAGAACAAAAATCTTCTTATAAGAAACATATTTGTTCGGAATCCATCCAGTTTATTTGGTCAAATCATAAGCTGTAAAAAGTAAAAAATATAGCTATGCTGAAAAGTACCGTGCGTTCCTTTTGCCACAAACTAATCATTGGCCCTAAAGAGACGTTCATTTGCAGTTTTTCCCTTATGATCTACGAAAAGGGCTATTTTTTAAGCTGTAAGAATTTAATAATCACAAAAACTATGTTTTTAAAAAATTTTTTTCTCTTATCTCACAACTGTGTTACTAGGGCAATAAAGTCCTGGAGCTTAATCTCTACATTTTTGATCACCACAAAAACACAAATACATATTATACCTATTTAAAAATTTGGAATATTTAAGAGATTATTGTGAGGGTTGTAATAAAAAGCAGATCCCTCGCTAAATAAATTATTTATTTGTTGATTTTGATGCTGCTGCTTCAATCTCGGTAAATGTTCTGCGTTAGTTTTTTGACTCCTTAAATTGTATACATTAAAAGCATTTGAAGTTTTTCTCCTGCTTCGCCCTCTTGCGACTTTAGGTATGGTTAAGACTTTTGAAAGCCCTAACTTTTGTCAACTTTATTAAGTTCTAATGTATTTATTTGCAAGGTAGTTCGACGTCTGATGGCTCTAAAAAGGACCGGTGAGCTTCTTAAGTAAACTTTTCTTGACTGAAATTTCCAGCAAACATGACTCCCTCTATACTTCAGGGTCATCTTCTCTGGCCTGTTATTGTAGTTGGTGTCTAAAGCACTTTTTTTGCAGATTCAATTGTTTCGATGATCTAAGGTTGGGAGATTGGTTCCCGATGCTTGCCCGTTAGAGATTGTCCCGTTTGCTAAAGTTTATTTTTCCTTCGTAGCTGTTAGGTTTGCCCAGCGCAGACCTTGAAAAGGATCGGTGATTCCTGGTTGACTGCTTAGAGTCAATAGGGTAATTAGGATCGTCGTTCGCCGAGGTTCCCAGCCTTGTGACGAACAACTCCGCTCGTGACGTCTGCCTGTGAATTATTGACTTGGTTTAATAGTGGCTGGCCTTACATAATTCTGAATCGACGAATCGTTGCCGAAAATGGTAATAAAAATATACTTTTTGGCAAGGTAGTTTAAACTTACATGACTCTTAAAAGAACTGATGAGACTGATGGTTAAGGAGAGAACATAAATACTTAAAGTGGCCCTGAAAAAGACCAGTGGTGAAACTTACAGCTATTCTTTATCATAATTCTTGATGATGGAGAGCTGGTTGCAGGTAGCTTGGCTTTTGCCCTCGAAGTCTCTGTCTACGGAGACCGTGATGGAGAGAGGTACGCTGCTGACCAAAGAATATCTCGTCTTCGGGTCGTTCTCTGGGTAACCAACAACTCATCGTTAGTCGAGAAAGTGGGCCTGGAGAATTCTTTCTCCGTGGGTATGCCATTGCTACGAACCACTGAGAAGGAACCATAATGGCTGCTTGAACTCACCAGGGTTGTTTTACCTCGATAGAATTTGAAGGAAAATCTGCCTTGATAGCCCCAGGATGATTGGAAAAATTGCCCTGAAACCGCAAAGTGTTAGTGCAAATTGTGCTCTGGCTAAACACGTATCCTGGTATTTTTCTTGAGACGTTAGCATTTAGAACACGTTTTTATTGGTGGCACTCATGAATCTTAGTGGTTCGGGAAAGAGTTCGGCGTAAGTTGTTTCGTTCATTAGAAAACAGTGTTGTCGGAGCCTAGCTCTATGCTTTATGCACTGTCAAGGTTTGACTGTGGTACTCGGTACTTTGCTCGAAGACATAATAACCGGACTTATTTAATTCTATTGCTGGTAGCTTCGATTTTACTTCTACGCCACCTAGTGGATCCTACTGAACTGAAGTGAAAAGCTAGCGTATTTTTACAAAACTTTAAGCTTATTTATTGCTATNTTGTGTAGTTTGACAAAGGAGTGTAGTGAATACGTATCACCTAGTGTAATACAGCAACAAATTCGTAAGCGTATAGAAATCGAGCAAGCTAAATATAAAGAGCGTTTTGATAAAAATAGGTGAACTAATGTTAAATATAAACTTGGTGATATTGTATATATGAAAAGGAATCCTATATCCACTGGCTATTCGACAAAGCTTCAGCCATTGTACACTGAGCCGTTAGTTATTGTGGGTGTAGAGCCCAGTGATACTTATAGATTAAAAAAATTAAATGAAGCTGGAGATCGAGGCTTTGAAACAACGGCCAGTGTCAGTCAGCTGAAGGTTTGGACTGGATATAATGACGATGTCAGCTATGTAAGCGATTGTGAGTCAAGGGCAAGTGTAAGTGAATCATATGAAGGTAGCGAAAAAGAAATTGAACAATGTAAATCAATGACTAAGAGTAAAATAATCAATGTCGACAGTAACGACGTAATATTGAAAAGACCAAAAAGAAATACTCGAAAACCTGATCGCTATGGTGAATGTGCTTAAAGTTTTAATACAATGCAGTGTGATGTATTATTATTTATTTTATTGTATTGTAACCATGTATAACTTAAGTTTGGGGACCAAACAAGCACAGGATGGTCGAGTGTTAAGAAATAAGGAAAATAGTACACATATATATTTTTTTCTATTTAAGTAAGATCATTGGTATTTATATGTAGTCGTTTATTCACTTGTATAGTTGTATTGTAAGCTCGACAAAGGAATGTGGTGGTGAAATAGCTGTAGTAGAAGAAAGGGTAGAGTATATCATATCAGTTCGGTAGGGTGGTGCCGATCATCAGATACTGATCTGAGTTCGGTTAGCGAGGTCGCCCTTTCTTGCGTGCGGTATTAGAAAGGCAGTGTGCTGCGAATTATCCTTTGCACTGTATATATTTTATTAAATAAACCTGTGCTAAATTGTTATTTTATAAAAAATAATTGAGTTCAAGTCAATTATTTGAGAACTACCTATAACCCTGTTCATCGTTCATTTAATTGTACTTATGAAAGTTAACAATTCAGAAGTGGGATAAGCCAAAAAGAATGTTTTGTAGTTTGAAAGTGACTAAGCAAAATATGATTATTTAATGAGCAATTTAGACGAGTTTGATTATTTTGTTGAACATCAACTATTGGAAGTTCTTAAGCAGAGTATTATGGCGGAAGCCTATAATGCAGCCTTAACCGAAATCGAACGTCAAAAATAGCGGCGCCAGGAAGAACGTGAAACTTTCAAGAAGCAAACTAATGAGTTGCAAGCACAAATATTACAGTTACAAGCCGCACAACAGGGTCCTCAGGTGCCTGCAGACTTGACCTTAGCTTTGCAAGGAATCGGAATAGTCATGCAGAGATAAATGGCGGTGTTCGAGCAGATGCAGGGAGGAGGTGGAAACAATTCGCAGCTTTTAACTATGGCAGGTGGGCATGATGCCGTTAGAGAGTTCAACGGTAATGAAGGACCAGAGCAGTCAAGGGCTTGGATAAATGAGATGAAAAACGCTAAAATTCTCCATGGATGGTCTGATGCAGCAACTTTAGGTATTGCTAAAGCACGTCTGAAGAATGGTGCATGGAAGTGGCTTGCTTCAAAATCAGAAACTGTTCGTACATTAGAAGAATTTGTAAACGTGTTTCTTGCAACATTTACATCTGCACGCACAGGAAGTGAAAAGCTGAAGTCAATGAGTGTCCGCGTGCAAGAGCAGCACGAGAAACTACAAGACTACTTGCTGGATAAAATTTGGCTGTGCACTGGATTGGAATTCTCTGTTCAGGAAATTTCTGAGGAAGTGGCAGCTGGCTTGTGGTCCAAAGAACTTGCACAATATCTGCTTAGTAAAGAATATACATCAACAGACGAAATGCTCCGAAATTTGGTAAAAATTGATAAAATTTATGAAAATCGTCGAGATTGAGCAGCAGAGCGTCGTTAGTTAAGTCGAGGTGGTAAATCATCGAGCCAGGTACCAGTTCTACGAAATGGAACAACTACAATTACGTCAACGCGGTCAGCGATAACGGATTCTCGGAAAAGAAGCCGAGCTGTAATGGATGCCGAAAATCGAGGTTTGATTAAATGTTTCAATTGTAAGCAATTAGGGCATATTTCTCGTAATGGTTCTGAATCGCGAAAAGAGATAACTTGTTATAAATGTAAAAAAACTGGACATATAGCGTCGCGTTGCCTGGATAAAGATGGTGTAGTTAATATCGAAGAAATAAATACTGTGAGCTCTAAATTGGGCGATGAAAAAGAACAAAAATTTATACGCGAAATAAGTCTAGTCACGGCAAAATTAGTAAGCCAAATAGAAATGGGCTCATCAGTTTGCACGATTAAGTTAACAGTAGTAATGCGCAAGAAATTCAAAATTGTGAGCGCACAATCAGTGTTAAAGGGTTTTGGCGGTAATAACGTTAAGTCGTTTGGAGTCATAGAAGAGTATGTGAAACTCGATAATTTAAAACCAAGAAAACTTGTATTACGCGTTGTACCAGATGACTCACACAAGTATGACGTATTGCTTGGGCGTCCATTTACCGACGCACAAGATTTGAGTTATTTACGCCAGGGCTCTGATTTGAATTTCTTCGACGTTAATCCGAGTTTCTTCGTTGATGATGAAACGAAAACCGAGAAAGCGCGGGCAGATAAGAGTATGTCGTTAAAACCGGGGGAAGTAAATTTCATTAATGTTGAATTCGATTCACGTGTTTTGAAAATGCCTATTGTAAATAATGAAGATAAAGCGTTGAAAGTAAACATTGGACAGAAAGTAGGAGAATCAGTTTTGTCAATAGAAAGCAGTAACACTTAAAATAATATCGAATCGCATGTAGAGAAAATAACAATAGACGAAGTGTTTACCGATGAAAATGTATCTAGCGAACAGAAATCCGAGTTGTTACAATTTTTAAATATGTACCGTGATTGCGTAGCGAAAGATATAAGCGAGATTGGTAAAACTAACGAAATAACTATAAAAATTAAGCTGGATAAAGATGTACCTTTTAGTTCAAGGCCGTATCGTTTAAATGCTCGTGATCGTGCTGACTTAGATAAAATCGTTAATGACTATAAGCAAGCGGGTTTGGTGACAGATACTAGTTCTCGTTATATGAGTCCAGCGTTCGTTGTACGAAAGAAAGATGGGACGGCTCGTATGGTAGTAGATTATCGTCAGCTTAATAAAATTACACAAGTTGTCCCGTACCCTATACCAAATTTTGATGATTTGCTAGAGGAATTAAATAACGCGAATATTTTCATAACTTTGGATTTAGCATGCGGGTATCTTCAAATGCCACTAGATGATAAGTCAAAACAGTACACAGCGTTTACCACCGAAACGCAAACGGGACAATTTGAGTGAGCAATGTTTGGACTTGCAAATGCTCCGCGTTATTTTGCGAAGCTTATTCAACGAATTTTTGGAGATGCGCGTCGACAAGGGATCGCGTTTTACTTTTTCGATGATATTTTCATTTATGCAAAAAATTTGAACGCTCTCATGGTAAACTTGCAAAATATATTATGTTTATTACGTGATGCAGGTTTAACTTTAAATATATCTAAATGTCTATTTGGAATAAAGCAGGTAGAGTACTTGGGTTGTATTTTGGCGTAAGGAAAGCTTATGCCGGGTGAGCGAAAGATTATTGCCATATCACATTTTCCAACACCAAAAGATAAACACGAGGTTCGACGATTTCTGGGAATGGCGAGCTTTTTCAGACGCTTTATAATTGGATTTGCTATTATTGCTAGGCTTCTATCAGTTTTGTTAAAAGATAAGAGTGAATTCGTGTGGGGTTCCGTACAGGAACACGCCTTCCAGGAAGTAAAGTCGAAGCTCGTGTCTAAACCGACTTTGAGATTATATAACGCGAGAGCGTGTCGTACTGAGCTTCATACAGATGCTTCTTCATTAGGCTTGGGCGCGATATTGTTGCAAGCTGATGGTGATGAACCGCTGCGCATGGTATATGCGATTAGTAAGAGCACAACTGAAGTTGAGTCGCAATATCATTCCAGCCGGTTGGAATTGATGGCAATAGCATGAGCTCTTCGGCGTTGACGATCATTTTTGATAGGAATTAGATTTGTTATCATTACTGATTGTTAGTGTTTATTAAATATTAACGCGTGGAAAACGAAAAATGCACAAATTGGGCGTTAGGTCAGCAAAATTTCCGAATTTGATTTTGATATTAAACACCGTGGAGGGGAATAAATGCAGCATGTAGATGCACTCTCTCATGCTCCCGTTGATAGTGATCAAAACGAACACAGCTTTTCTGTTATGAGCGTACAAACTGAAGAAAATGAAATTTTAGTTTTCCAGCGTAGTGATCATAAAGTTTTAGAAATGGTAAATATTTTGCAAAAGAAAGAGTGTGAGAGAGATAAATAGCAAAAACAAAAGGTTACAGATTTTGCATTGCGCGATGGTATTCTAAAAAAAAAAAATAGTGCTGAACGAAAGGGTCTTGGAGGTTTATGTAGTTCCTGATGTGATGCGCAAATCGTTAGTAATTCGTTATCATGAATTGTCGAGTCATTTTGGTATAGATAAGACTGTTGAGCAAATCCAAAAGAACTTTTACTTTCCGAAAATGAGGAGATATGTACGAATGCATATAAAAAACTGTTTCGAATGTATTTTGGCGAAAACTGAGGTGGGTCTACAAGAAGGTGAATTGCATCCGATTGCACCGGGACGTAGACCATTCGAATTAGTACATATCGACCATTTGGGTCCCTTTCCTACCACAGCACGTAATAATCCTTACGTTCTTGAAATTACAGATAATCTAACTAAATTTGTAGTGTTGGAACCGGTGAAATCGGTGCAAGCTCATACTACCGTTAAGAAAATTGAAAACTTCATTATGCAGTTTGGGGTACCAGGGCGAATCGTATCAGATCGTGGTCGAGCATTTATATCACTGTATTTTCAAGAGTTTTGCAACCGATTAGGTATAAAGCATACTTTAAATTCTAGTAGACATCCGCGAGCAAACGGTCTTATTAAACGAACCAATCGAACACTATTACCATCCATAAAAATTGCTGCTGATAAGAATGGCGAATTAAATTGGGATCGAGATTTAAAAGTGATCCAGCGGGATCTTAACTCAAGCGTTTATGCGTCGACTGGTAGAACACCGTATGAAGCTTTGCTTGGCTATTTGCCTCACTTTACGGATAGTCGTTTGTGTAGTTTGACAAAGGAGTGTAGTGAATACGTATCACCTAGTGTAATACAGCAACAAATTCGTAAGCGTATAGAAATCGAGCAAGCTAAATATAAAGAGCGTTTTGATAAAAATAGGTGAACTAATGTTAAATATAAACTTGGTGATATTGTATATATGAAAAGGAATCCTGTATCTACTGGCTATTCGACAAAGCTTCAGCCATTGTACACTGAGCCGTTAGTTATTGTGGGTGTAGAGCCCAGTGATACTTATAGATTAAAAAAATTAAATGAAGCTGGAGATCGAGGCTTTGAAACAACGGCCAGTGTCAGTCAGCTGAAGGTTTGGACTGGATATAATGACGATGTCAGCTATGTAAGCGATTGTGAGTCAAGGGCAAGTGTAAGTGAATCATATGAAGGTAGCGAAAAAGAAATTGAACAATGTAAATCAATGACTAAGAGTAAAATAATCAATGTCGACAGTAACGACGTAATATTGAAAAGACCAAAAAGAAATACTCGAAAACCTGATCGCTATGGTGAATGTGCTTAAAGTTTTAATACAATGCAGTGTGATGTATTATTATTTATTTTATTGTATTGTAACCATGTATAACTTAAGTTTGGGGACCAAACAAGCACAGGATGGTCGAGTGTTAAGAAATAAGGAAAATAGTACACATATATATTTTTTTCTATTTAAGTAAGATCATTGGTATTTATATGTAGTCGTTTATTCACTTGTATAGTTATATTGTAAGCTCGACGAAGGAATATGGTGGTGGGATAGCTGTAGTAGAAGAAAGGGTAGAGTATATCATATCAGTTCGGTAGGGCGGTGCCGATCATCAGATACCGATCTGAGTTCGGTTAGCGAGGTCGCCCTTTCTTGCGTGCGATATTAGAAAGGCAGTGTGCTGCGAATTATCCTTTGTACTGTATGTATTTTATTAAATAAACCTGTACTTAATTATTATTTTATAAAAAAATAATTGAGTTCAAGTCAATTATTTGAGAACTACCTATAACCCTGTTCATCGTTAATTTAATTTTACTTTCGAAAGTTAACAATTTTATATGTTTTAAATAATTACCTTTCACCCAGGAATTAAATTTTTCAGGATATCCCTTTCAGCTGACGAAAAATTTTTTAGAGCGTCCTTTACCTCGACTTTTCAATATCTTGTCAACCTCGAAGAAGCTCTTGCTCAATTCCTTTCGCACTCTGCTTAACTCTTCCTCGTAAAAGAAATCGCCAATGTCTTCGTCAGCCAAATCTCTGAGAAAATAAACTGAAGGTTGTCGCGTACAAGAGATACGTACAATTCTAAACAACTCTAAAGTCCAACTGCTTTCGTAACCTTTGGCAAAGACACTTCTTGTCTTACTGATACGAATTAAATCTTCAACGTTGTACTTTGGATTTTTATAAGTATGCCTGTCATAACGTTGCTTTATGTTTTCTCGTGCTCGCGCAACATTGTGCAAAGTCACGTCAGCTGGCGCCATCTTTGTTGACGAATGCATCGTGCAATTGTGTGACTCTATTATACATGGAAGAATGTCTACGAAGTGGTGATTGTTTGTGTGCGTAAAGTATCGCCACATTCTTTCTTTAATAGTTCTTATGAAACATTTGGCTATTGCAGCCTTTGTCTGTGGGCTACGTGCTACTCTGTATTTAATTTTATTTTCTCGTTAAACGGATTTCATTTCACGACCTACAAGTTCTTTACCTTTATCCGTTGGGAGACACATTGGTGTGCAATCGTCACTTCTTGATAAAATATGTTGAAATGCTTTGGCGACGTTTTTCGATGTTTCATCCTTGATTGGTACCGCCCAAGCGTATTTTCTGACGACATCGATGACAACAAGAACATAAGCGTAGCAATCATTGTAAGTATTTAAGGTTTTCAAGTCTATTAAATCAGCTTCCCACACGTTGTCAAAGTGACGCACGTTATAGCTTCGTCTGGGAAAGCGATTTCTTATAGGCCTATGTAAATTATAGGTATCTTGACTCTCTAGCCAACTAATACCGTTCGATCGCAAAAATTTATTTTTCACAGCACTTACAAGTTTGTTATCACCAGCGTATGCAGTTGGTCGCGCCGCTTCGTAGTAAAGTTTTTGCAAAGTCTTATGCATTATTCTTTTTTTCCTTTTTTTTTTGTAGACTTAGGTCCCATGGCTCTCTTACTGCGCGAAAAAAACTTCTTAAATGTAATCTTGCTACAGATGCAGCATGCTGTTAATAAAGCGACTGTTCGCTCATCCGGCGGTGTTTCTCCGGCAAGCATACGCGAAAAAGCAAATTCAGCCAACGCCCGATCGGCTTTTAGACGTTGACCCTTCTTCTCCGTAGTGTAGGCAAGATTGTGCTGACGACATGCTTCGTCCAAGGGATTTATACCCACATCACCGTGCTTAATACGCTTCGATAGCTTCGTTCCAGGACAGAAAAATTTGTATCCAGGTACATGCATCTCAAACGGTAGCAAGTCGATTAAAGCGTCAAAAGCGCTATTTTTTTCCTTCTCCTTGAGTTTTACTTATGTTTCTCCGCCTTGGTCACTTTTTCGCTCAATCGACGCCATGTTTGTACTTGATTCGATGAAAACACAACTTTTTAGAATTTTTTTCTATTTTTCGGTAACGTCGTTGATTCAGTACCACTTTCATCCAGAAAACTTCCACTATTCGACGTAGATCTTGGACTCTTGTTAAGCGATTTTGATTTATCGTCGTTGTCGTCGTCGTCGTCGTCGTCGTCGTCGTCGTCGTCGTCGATCAGTAATCTTAATACTTGAGCGTTTCCGATACACTCTTGCGGAATGTTTGCCATACGAAGTGCCACTGCAAACTGATCATGGCCCACTGGTGTGCGTTTTTTTCTGTTTCTCAAGGCATCGTTCACCAGATCGACAATGTTCGACTGTGGTATGCGAACGCCACCTATGATGACGGTATGTTCATTGCTCCACTCAAAGTTGCCAGTAGCGCGCAATCGTCGTATGATAAGTGCAACTTTTTGACGAAACTTTTTCGGTACGCTCTCGATAACCTCGGTATCCTGCTTTTCCTCCTCTTAACGCTTCTCTTCGTCCTCGTCGACATCGTCGTTTGAGGGATCGTTATCTTAAGATACCTTGATGTTCTCCATGATCGTGTCAGCATGTCGTTTTCTTTTGCTATCCAATTCCCTAAGGTGCAAATGTCGTTGTAAAATTTTTTGGTATTTCTTCCATTTTTCTCGCTCATCGGTATTCGGTAAATTTAAGATGTCGTTCATTTCTGCGTCGAGCCGACTCATTGTTGTGCCCAGCATTTGCACAGACTTCCGACCATCGTTTAGGAATTCGCTTTGCAATCGATACACGCTTTCTTGAGGCAGAAGAATCATTTTTGTTGCGTGCCACATGATTGTTACAGCATCGACAACACCGTTCCGAGGAGTGGACCTAACAAAGCAGGTAAGAAACTTTTTTCCTGTTGTACGATGATTTTTTTCTTTGACGACGGATAAATTATTGCGTTCGCGAGCTTTCTGAGAACGCTGGCATGTCTACACAAGCGGTTTATGTGCGCCGCAGTTAGTGAAACATTTCCTTCGAGAATGTTCAATGCATACTCGCAAATGTGCTTGATTAGAATCTTATCTGCTTTGCGCAACAGACCTCTCTGTTGTTCGGTGTCAATATGATAAAGAGCTCTCAAAATGGCGACGTGTTTTTGACCAAACGGGGAACGTGACTTTGGTGCAATTACAACGATACGATTTGAACTTGGATCGCCGTGTCGCTTCCTTTCATCTGTTTTTTAGCCACGTATACATACAGATACTCGTCATCCGGAAAAATACAAGTTCGAAATCGAGAATTGCACGGAAAATAATTTTGAGCATAAGGAGATCAAGTACGTGTGATTATAGAGTTCAAATCATTTTTAATTCCTGCTACACAAGTATTTGGACTACCTAAGATCAAAGATTGTGTCACACTAGTTCAAATGTAGTGCAAGCATGAGAGCCACGCTGCCTATAGTTTGTGTGCGCACAGCGCTGCGCAGCATTGAACTGTAGAAGCTTGTAGAGGGGAGCCCCTGGAGCTCAGCGATCGTGCTCTCACAGCATAAAGTCTGGGCTCATCTTATGTGGATAGTATAGGTATATACTAACATGTGTATATTAACGTGCTTGTGTCTTGTAACTATGTGTCTGGTGTATTTTGCTTGAGATCCAAGAAAAGGTAACCAAATGATCGGGAAGTAGCGTCCCAATACGCTTCTTGCAAGAACCGAGGATTTTCCGGACACACTGGTCTTGAAAGATGTTATATTTGTTCGCGATCTCGTAAATTTTTAAAGATGACAATGCTTTGCGAGTTAAGCGATGTATCGCGTTGACCCTTACCTTGATGAAATATATTTTGCGTGATAAAAATTAGGCTCAAGTTGTTATGATGACTACCTTTAGTAAATAAGTCGACGATACCGCTACTACCGGATGATTCGCGCATCAAATCGTCAATAATAACCAGTTTTGATCTATGATCGACCACCCAATCGCTATTTTGTTGTAATCCCTCGTGAAACTCAATATTACTACTGAGATCGCGGTAACCAGACTGCCACTTACCGTAACAAAAAATGACCTTCTCGAATTGAGTATCACTTATACGGTCAATGTGTCGTAAAAACTGTCTGACAAACACGATTTTGCCGCAACCTGTGGATCTACTCAGTGTACACGTCCACGGGTGTTGCCATCGCGTATCCATACTGCCCAACTAAACTGAGTCGAAAAGCTGATTGACCGCGGCGTAGGCCTCCGCGGACCGCTCACATAACCGCAAGCGCTTTTGGAAGGCTAGCGCAAAGGCGGCTCGCGCGATTAATCAGCTCGTTTCGTCAGGTCAACTGCCAAACGAACTCTTTTTGCCGTTGCTGCCGCCGCCGCCGCCGCTGCACCCCACCATCGCTCATGGATGGCGACCAATCGGCTTGTAACGTCACGGCGGTTCGAGCATCTATTGCGCATGGTCAAGATTACCTTATTACAAAGTTTCCTCCTTATTCGTGGCAGTTTTGAGGTTGAAATCACACGAGTAACTGACATCAAGATGATTTTTTTTTTTCAAATTTAAAAATTCGTGTTAAAGAATGTGCTGATGTCACAGTTTTCGAAATATGTATCAAGTTTTATCATACATTCGTCGCAACGGTTTCAAGAATTCGCTGACGCAAGTATAAAGAGATCAAATACATTTTTCGGTACGTAAAGATGATTTTTGTATTCATGGTTTAAGTTTCGTGATGAAGAATGTGCTGATGTCATCTATTTTGGAATGTGTATCGTATTTCACTAAACATCCGACGCAACACCGATACGAGTATCACGTAATCAATTATATTTTTACCTAGTATAAGTGAGTAATGTGTTGGTCCTAAAAAGGATCGATTTTTGCAATTGAGTTAGTTATCTTTCATGATTCTGTATCCGTTTTTTTCGGATTCAGAAAATTATTTTGGGAAACGTATTTTTTATTTTTTTTTTCATATGATTTTTCTAGAAGCGGTTTTCGACAATCATCATCATCATCGTTCTTAGAGCTCATCAATGTAGCGTTTGCTTTGCTATGTTTTAAACTCATCTTGTCGTTTACTTGCTGATGCATCGGCTGTGAAAAGGGAAATTAATTATCCAACAGCTTTGTCGTACCTCGACCGAGTCAGTGTTTTCCTCTACTGTGATGTATTGTATCCCTTCTCCTGCGACATCACGTTGGTAACCATACGGATAACTCGTGGTCATGCTGTCAAAATATCTTTTACTATAGACTGGTTGACATGTTTTTATTTCCGGTTGAGTCACTACATCGTTTTTAATTGTGCGAAGAATATGAAAATTCGACAATTTTATTTCCATAATATTAGTCATAAAAAGCTCACGAATCTTTTCAAAATTTATCTTTCAACTACTGCTGTAATTTAATTTGATACCTTTCACTTTGCAAACGTTATCTTCACTACCGTCGGATTTTTTAGTCTTATATGCGTAAAACTTTGGTCTGGCGGACAAAAACGAAGAAATGTATGCGCCAACTCCTTTATTGGCCAATTCGTCAGTGAGACTGCTTACACTGAGAGATTAGTGGAACGCCCTCTGTTCTTCAGGTGGCGCGGCTGAGCTACCACGTACGTTGGAACGAGAGACGACCCAGAGTGGGTTGCCAGGCGCTCCACTCTTGCAGCACAAGCAATGTGCCATAAGTATGGTGCTATGAACGTGCTACTGACGAGTACATTAGATGTACCCACAGTAGCTCGCGTGCCGAGCGTCAAGTATAATATATTATAATCCATACTCGACGCGTATATGTGTATGTAACGCGCATGTGTGCATACGTATATAGATGTATATTTGTATATTATTAAATGCGTTTGTATGTATGCACGTTTATGAATCGTGTCGCTATAATGCATACTCGACGCGCATATGTGTATGTAATATTCAAGGAGTAATATATTATGTGATATTATTTGCCACTTATTACGTTATTGTAAATGACACTAGTAACTTATACATTATAATAATTTACAATCTAGTTTTATATAAACTAAATATCAAAAAAATTAAAAATTAAAACTTATTTTTTATAATAGTTTGTTTAAATAAAAATTTTTATTTTATTGTTTGGAGAGATAATTTTTTTTTTTTAAATACAGTTATAGGGTCTATATGTATAAAAGTTTTAGAAATAATATAAAACGTTTCAAATTTTCGTTACTTTAAAAATCATTTTTGTGACAGAGTAACGCACAGGTAGCACCAATACAGTAAATAGTATATTTAGATATGTCTAGTACTGATGTGCTATGTATCATATACATACATTATTATCTATAAGATACAAGTAACTTATCTAATAGATAGTATAAATAGCTTGTGTCATGGACATATACTGTACCACGACCCGGAACAGACCATGCACTAAATAAAGGGACAACTGCTGTACTGTATAGATAGTACTGCTGTTGTACTACGGTGGTCCGCCTAGCGTTCAAAGTGGCTCGCCACTTGTCCCGCTGCCTGGGTCGGTAGGCGTACTTGACATTAGGACTCTATCTGACCGTGCGAGGACAGAGGGCGTTCCACTAATCTCTCAGTGTAGTGTCGTGCCCATGGGTAAATAGTCCAGTCCTTCTCGGAAAACATTAAAAACGGAATCTGTGTCGTAATACAGAGCACGTTTTCCTATAAAATGCAGATACTCGAAAAGCTCTAAGCGTGCTTGTGCTGTCACAAAAGCGGCAACCACAACCTTACTTGATGGTAATGACGTCAAGGCCTCAGTCTTATAATTCCAGTTAACGTACAATGTATCATCGTTGACGGGTAAAACACCATTTACATCGATTTCTGCACTCGTAAGTAATTTCATCAATCTTTCTGGGATCGTCACCACCTTAGTCTTTGTCAAGTTTTCACGTTTACCAAATTTACCCCACAAAGAATTGAGTATTAATTTTGCAATGGATCTTAAACCAGCATTAAGGTTTATCTCACTTTTGTCGAGATTTATTCCTTCAGTTCTACGGATTTCGTCGATATAGAACTCCTTTTGCTCATTAGATATGCAGGAAGGTGGGTAACCCGAAGCTAGCGTTTTTTGTTTCAAGAACTCGTTGATATAATGTGCAAATAATCCTCCTTTGTCCGTTTCCTAATTGTACTGTGTTACCTGATAATGATATATTTCATAAACATTTTTAACGATATAACCTACGCGAATAGCCACCTTGACTTCATCGAATACCCACGTACCTTTTAGAATGCGGTCTCTTTCATTGTCGAGGGTACAATGCTCTTAAAGCATATTCTCACAATACGTACGGCACAAAGGAAAAATAAGCTTATCGTGCATTTTCACCGGTAATACAGGATGATACAAATTTCTAGGTGGTAGCACATCACACATAATTAATCCATTCACTTGGGAAATATCATCATTGTCACTTGTTATTTTTTCACGCTCCCCTTCGTTAGAGTATAACTTTGGATGACCAACGGGGAATATACCTCGCTTGCAAATATATGGATACAAAGAGCATACGTCAACGTATTTAATTTTTTCTTCATCCTGACAATCGTACATTTTTAGTGTTTCCTGTTCGACCACCAAAAAATGCATCACGTGGATTCAATGGTTTTCTACTCCAATAATTTTCATGTTCTCGAATAAAATTTGAAAATTCTTCGTTTTCACGGATTTCTCGGTTAAAATCGCATTCCAATTTTTCTACCAACTCATAATTTGACATTCTCATCTTTTCGTTAACCGTGCAAGTTTTCTCATATCGATCATCCATTGTATCTCCGGTCGTCAAAATGGTATCTCGGTTTATTCGATAACACCGTGGGCAGCCGTGCCAAAAGCAACCTTGGAACTGTAATACAATTCCACGATGATCATGCACACCATCTAGAGAAGAACAGTATATATCGACGAGGATACCTTCCGATAAGCGTCTCTCTTGGCAGTGTTAAACGTGTTCGATAAATCGCTGGAGAATGTGTTTTTCCATCGAATAAAGCCATTTTTAAGCTATTTCAGATTGATTGTTAGCCATTCTGTAAACTTTTTGTGGTATTATATCAATTTGATTTTTTTTCAGAAATTTTTTCCTATACACACGCATACTGTTTGAAGCGATCGTTGTACGTTCCCCAGAAGGGTCCACCTCGAATTTTTCAAAGGTTTTTCGAAAAGCTAAGCAAGCTAATCTTAAAATTTTCACGTCTTGCCAACAGTATTTTATAATTTAACTTTTAAAGTTAAATACATAATTATTTTCTACTTGTTCATTGTACCATTTTAAAAACTGATCTCGATCTTTCGTATGCATGCTATCGGGTGAATATATGTCGAGCGGCGGTAGAGGACCTATGTACGATTGATTTTCAGGCTTGTTAAAAAAATGTGAAAAAATACCTTTTTTAATTTCCAACAGACCGTACGACTTGGGTTAGCCGTATAAAGGCACATAAAAGTAATTAAGACTATCGATAAATTTTATTTTCATAAATTCCATTAATATTATTTTTGATTCGTTCATGATAACGGATGCTACTACGCGTTCGCCGTGTTTTCCACTATGTACTTAAAAATAAATTGAGCATCGAATCCTTGTGCATTGTGAGCTATGCAAATGATCTTGTCACAATATTTTTGATGATCCAAAGCAAGATCTACCAACTGTTTGATTGGATTGATTTGAAAAACATATTCTCGAATACCGCAATGATCGCAGCTTATCGAAATAACTTGTACGTTGCTACAAGTCTTACAACTTGTTGAACAATACACAGATTTACTTCGTGGATCTTTTTTTCCTCATCACCCACGATGGGTGTCGTCTGTTGCGTTTCAAAATCGTAGAATAATATTAAAAAATTAGGTTTTTTGCTGTTCAATTTTAACGGTTGAATGTAACATTGATGATTTACGGATAAATACTCTTTACAATTGCAACAAAAAGAAATACCGCATTGATGTTTATGTTTCTTGTTTGATATTCGCACAGTTTTGCAACATAACGGGCAAATTTTTATTTTTTCGCAAACGGTAAAAGATTTATTATACGAACCTTTTTTAAAATGATTTTTAAAACACGTGAAGTTAAAAAATAATTTGTGGCACGAAACACAATTTTTTAATGGACCCGTCACATCGCAAAGAGGAGATTGCATACACTTATAGCATTTGTTGGAGCATCTGTGATCCTTGATACTCTGATAACTCTTTTTGCACGGTATACAGTATCCGCAACTACCGCTTGCACCGATCAAATTCAGTATAGGCTCGTAATGCTCAGCGTTTTCATAGTACATTAATCGTAACGTATGAACGATTTGTCCTTGAGTCTCTAAAACTAAACGAGTACCATCGTACAGGGGACGATGACCACGCCCATGATTTCGAAACTAATAAACGACAATTGCTGTCTTGTGAGTAGACAAAATTTTTTGAAACTCGTGAATTTCTGTGAGGCCAAACCCTGCATCAGGCACACAAATTTTTGCCAATCACAAAAGCTCTTTGGCAGCTCTTTTTTGAGTGGGCCCGTTATCGCGTCTTATAAGGTTCCAATAATTATGTAGCCTACCTGTGCGTATTTGTCCCTGGACCACGTAAGCGTGAGCTGCTACTAGAGCTCGTGGTAAACAAAGATTATCATTGTTATTGATGGTTAATATTGAGTTTTTCGATCCGTACGTTGTTCTCGGTCAAGGCTACACGTCCTGTTTTACTGATGCCACTTATAATGGCACAATTAATTGACAAACTCTCATCGATTTCAAAGTCACTCGAACTCTGGACGGCATTAAACAAAACATCCCATGAATCTTCAACAGTAAAATTTCGAGTAGGCCTAAACGATATTCACAAAGGCCCGTGATAAAACATTCGAGAATTTATAGTAACACCTATAAAGTCTTCAGGGTTACTTTCTTTGACTAAAGGATTATGTAAATCATACAATCCTCCAGCCATGCGTATATATTAACATTTGGAGGTGGTCTCACCAATCTACCTTAAATTTCTTGTCCTTCATAATTAAATCGAAAATATCGTCTAGCTGTTATGTTTTCGTTGATAAAACGAGCACGTTCCCCTTCGCCATTCTGCACCGGCAATTCTTCAAAAACATTTTAATATTTGAAAATAACTAGAGAAAAAGATGCATCCNAGTAGGAGTAAAAGAAGTAGTAGTAGCAGTCGTAGTAGTAGTTGTAGTAGTAAAAGGAGTAGTAGTAGAGGTAGTAGTAATAGCAGTTTTTTTTTTTTTTTTTTTTGTGGAGGGAGGGGAAATGCATTGAGGCACACCGCAGGGACAGCGGTAGTGTGGGAATCGGTGGATTTTTTTTATTAGACCACCCATACCCACTAAAACCCCCCCCCCATGCCGCGTGGCTTTTGATCCACCCCGAAACCGCGTTAGCATTACTTCAGGGTAGAGCCATCAGGGAGACCATTGCGTCTCACAGCATTACGAAAAAACTCGCCACCATTTGCTAGAGGTGCTAATCATCTTGAGTCCTGAAAAGGACTCGGGGTCCCTACGAACCATCACCTTGTCTAGCGCTACATAGTAGGCCGCTTATCTAGCTAGCACCACTATAAGCTTAATGCTTTCCCTTGCTAATAGGTAAAAAAGTACCCAGCGCAGCGTGGGTCCACATTAGCCTGCCCTTAATCTCAAGGCCTTTTAGCCTTATTTTCGTCCTGCTTGGGCCATACTCCTGGCCTCTTCTAGCGCTTTTTTAAATGCCTGCTTCGTGCTTGTTGTCCGTCGGTGAGCAAAGAAAGCAACGTGCTGGACCTGGACACGCTTTTTTCCGGTGGTTGAAGCTTCCACATCGGAAGCAAAGCTTTGATCTGTTTTCTTCTCTACAGTTGCCTGAGACGTGTCCATATCCCAGGAATTTGTAACATCTTGTTACTTCAATTCTTCTTCGTATTCGGCAGCTTACGAAGCCAACTTGTAACCTGCCTTTCTCTTCTACTTGTCTGGCAGTTGCTTCGTCCACCTTTATCAACGCCAGTCTCTGTCATCTGGCATTTGGCTTTAAGAGAGCTACTTCTGGCTTCTGGCTCTCAAGTCCAAAGGTCCTAGCGAAAGCTTTTTTGACCTCATCTTCCTCTACAATGGCATCCAGGTCTTGGACCTTCATTGTTACTTTTTTGTTGCTTATTTTTACAGTACCCTGTCTTGTTACCGACTTTTTAATTTGCTGTGAGCATGCAATAGCATTCTCTACACCTTTGACCTTAATAAGCATGTCTCCTTTTTTTAAAGTTACAATACTTTGGACTGCCACATTAGTCTTATCAGGATAAAAGTTCGCCTCCATCGTCCTCAGCACCTTTGCAAAGGTCTGCCCTTCGGACATCTTCACTACTACTGTTGTTGTCGCATTCACTTTTTTCTTCTGGCTTGTTTATTCATTCAGGAGAATTTCTTCTTGTTTGCCACTGCCTGTTTTCTTTTTCTTTGAATGCATAATTTGCTGGCGTTTCTCAGGGCTGTCCGATGGGTTCCTGTTTCTTTTATTTCGTTCTATTTCCTTTAGGGTAGTTTTCAGGGTTCTTTTATGTACATGCCGTCGAAAATTATCTCGCCTTTGTTCCCTCCACTGCTGGGATTCAAATGACGACTTCTAAACGTTTGCGTACACTTTTTCTTTATAAAAAAAGCCGTTTCTTATCACCTCTTCCTCTTCAAGGTGTTTAAGCGCAGCTTTGAGCCCATGCTTAACAGCGTTTGCTGTGTTTTTATACTTATCATTGATTAATTATAGCGTCTCTGTAATATCTTTCGTTGCTAATTGGACTTTATCAGCCACTTTCTGTCGCTTTACTCTAAGCTTGAAACTACTTTCTTCTAAAGAGGCAAGCTTCTCCTAAGTCTGGTGGTTAAATACTGACACGTTGCTGTCCCCGGTGTCGTTGGTGCCTATGCTTGACAGGCTTCCTCTTCGTCCTTTGTCCGTTAGAACGGGCCATGAAACATTAAGCAGTCCCTTATGGTCATGAGACACGTCTTTGTGTCCCCCCCCCCCCTAGGATCCGTGGGGCCTGCGACAGTCACCCAGGCTTTCACCGGATCGGAACTGCTGACGGATTACCTTAGAGAGGTTACCACCTGGGGTAAAGTTTTGCATCAACGTTTTTCATATCGGCTTTTTTTTTAATGTCGTACTGACCCGCGAGGGCAAGCACTACCCTTTTTTCTAGAAATAAGTATTTGGAAACGGTTAAAACCAGGGCTGCAGCCCTCTCTGTTCCCAGAGAGAACCGCTACTTGCTTGGGCCGACTGGGAGTCGCCACTCTCCCTCAGTCCCACCCTTGAAGACTGCCCTGGCGTTAAGTAACAAGTCTAAGAATGGTGTTCGTGTGTAATGTATGTATATGTTGGTACACAACGGTCATCTCAGCGAGACGAGCGGCAGGCGTACGGTCCTAAGAGCGCGCAGACAACTCAACAAAATGGGCTGGCGTAAGGCAATAAGGTTTCGCCATATAGCCTCCTCAGTGGTAGTAAGCCTAGATTAACCGGCCCACTACGTCTTTTTTGTTTATGAGGCGTACAGCCATATCAGATTTGGTTACCCAGACTTACCCTGGCCTCATCGTCCGGCCTTACCCGACCGGCAAAAGCCACGCGGCATGGGGGGGGGGTTTAGTGGGTATGGGTGGTCTAATAAAAAAAATCCACCGAGTCCCACACTACCGCTGTCCCTACGGTGTGCCTCAATGCGTTTCCCCTCCCTCCACAAAAAAAAAAAAAAAAAAAAAACTGCTACTTCTACTACTACTACCGGGTGGGGTTTTCGCTAGTTTCTCCGTACCAGGCCCTCCCCCGGGTGGCGGATAGGGGCATCCTCTAAAGACATGAGGTGACAATGGACAGCTGGCGTTGCTCTCTGTGGTTGTGGATGGAGAGCGTGTGTCGCGTTGGCATGTGTATCTGTGGTGGTATGGACAGGAGACTAGTGCCCCTTGTCTTCACCGTTGAGGATGCGTGGGCTGGCTCTCCTTGTGCTCCATGTTCTTCGCTTTCTGCTGCCGCCGTGAGTGGCACTCCATTGCTTGATGCGGGCCAACAAAAACTAGCACTTGTCGTGTATAGAAGTAAGCGGCGGTTAAAACCTTCTTTTCAGATACATGCACCACACTCTCACTAAACAAAGACAGGATACCTACGGACTGTTCCGGGTTGCGTGTGGTCGGTTCTTTTCTGGGCTTGCGTTGGAGGCCTGGCGGTGGGTGAAGCCGGACGATGAGGCCCAGGTAAGTCTGGGTAACCACATCTAATATGGCTGAACGCCTCATAAACAAAGAAGACGTGGTGGGCCGACTAATCTAGGCTTACTTCCACTGAGGAGGCTATATGGCGGAACCTTAGTGCCTTACGCCAGACCGTCTTGTTGGGTTGTCTGCGCGATCGTGGGACTGTACACCTGCCGCTCGTCTCGCTGGATGACCGTTGTGTACCTACATATACAAACATTATACACTAACACCATTCTTTAACTTGTGACTCAACGCCAGGGCAGTCTCCGCGGGTGGGACTGAGGGAGAGTGGTGACTCTCGGCTGGCCCGAGCAAGAAGCGGTCCTCTCTGGTAACAGATAGGGCCGCTGCCCTAGTTTAAACCCTTTCCAAATACTTATTTCTAGAAAAAAGGGTAGTGCTGGCCTTCGCAAGTCAGTACGACACTCAAAAAGATGCCAAAATGAAAAACGTTGATGCAAAACTTGTACCCCAGGCGGTAACCTCTCTAAGGGAATCCGTCGGCAGTTCCGATCCGGTGAAAGCCTGGGTGACTGTCGCAGGCCCCACGGATCCTGGGGGGGGGGGACACAAAGACGTGTCTCATGACCATAAGGGACTGCTTAATGTTCCATGGCCCTTTCTAACGGACAAAGGACGAAGAGGAAGCCTGTCGAGCATAGGCACCAACGACACCGGGGACAGCAACCTGTCAGTATTTAGCCACCAGACTTAGGAGAAGCTTGCCTCTTTAGAAGAAAGTAGTTTCAAGCTTAGAGTAAAGCGACAGAAAGTGGCTGATAAAGTCCAATTAGCAACGAAAGATATTACAGAGACGCTATAATTAATCAATGATAAGTATAAAAACACAGCAAACGCTGTTAAGCATGGGCTCAAAGCTGCGCTTAAACACCTTGAAGAGGCAGAGGTGATAAGAAACGGCTTTTTTTATGAACAAAAAGTGTACGCAAACGTTAAGAAGTCGTCATTTGAATCCCTGCAGTGGAGGGATCAAAGGCGAAATAATTTCCGACGGCATGTACATAAAAGAACCCTGAACACTGCCTTAAAGAAAATAGAACAAAATAAAAGAAACAGGAGCCCATTAAAAAGCCCTGAGAAACGCCAGCAAACCATGCCTCCAAAAAAAAAAAAAACAGGCAGTGGCAAACAAGATGAAATTCTCCTGAATGAAAAAACAAGCCAGAAGAAAAAAGTAAATGCGACAACAACAGTAGTAGTGAAAATGGCCGAAGGGCAGACCTTTGCAAAAGGTACTGAGGACGATGAAGGCGAACTTTGACCCTGATAAGGATAATGTGGCATTTTAAAGTGTTGTCACTACAAAAAAAGGAGACATACTTATTAAGGCCAAAGGTGTAGAGAATGCTACTGCGTTTTTACAGCATAGTGAAAAGTCGGTAGCTGGACAGGGTACTGTCAAAATGAGCATAAAAAAAGTGACATTAGAGGTCCGAGACCTGGATGCTATTGTTGAGGAAGATAAGGTCAAAGAGGCTTTTGCTACGACTTTTGGACTCAAGAGCCAGGAGCCAGAAGTAGCTCTCTTAAAGCCAAATGCTAGGGGATAGATGCTGGCGTTGATAAAGGTGGACAAAGCAACTGCCAGACAGGTAGAAGAGGAAGGCAGGTTACGAGTTGGCTTCGTAAGCGGCTGAATACGAAGAAGAATTGAAGTAACAAGATATTACAAATGCTTGGGATATGAACACGTTTCAGGCAACTGTGAAAACAAAAACAGATCCAAGCCTTGCTTCCGGTGTGGAAGCTCAAACCACCGGAATAAAGAGTGTCTATGCCCAGCACGGTGCTTTCTTTGCCCAACAACGGACAACAAGCATGAAGCAGGCAGCGGGAGCTGCCCCCTATTTAGAAGAGCCTCAAAAGAGGCCAGGGATAAGGCCTAAGCAGGATTGAAATAAGGCAAAAAGGCCTCGAGTTGAAAGACATTCTAATGTGGACCCTTGCTGCGCTGGGTACTTTTTACCTATCAGCAAGGGAAAGCATTAAGCTTGTAGTAGTGCTGGCTAAGTAGGCGGCTTACTGTGAAGCGCTAAACAAGGTGCTGGTCCTCAGGGACCCCGAGTCCTTATCAGGACTTGAGAGCATCAGCACCTCTAGCAAATGGTGGCGAGTTAGCTCGTTAATGCCGTGAGACGCGATGGTCTCCCTGGTGGCTTCACCTTAAAGTAATGCTAATGCAGTTCCGGGGTGGATCAAAAGCCACGTGGCATGGGGGGGGTTTAGTGGGTATGGGTGGTCTTATAAAAAAATTCCACCGAGTCCTACACTACCGCTGTTCCTGCGGTGTGCCTCAATGCATTTCCCCTACCTCCACAAAAAAAAAAAAAAAAAAAAACTACTACTTTTACTACTACTACTACTACTACAACTACAACTACTACTACTACATCTACAATCTTCTTTTCCACTTGCTTCTTTCGTATCTGAATGTTTTTCATCATCACTACCAATATCTTCGTATATTGGTCGATTTAAACTGCTAGTCGATGGTTGTGGATTTTCCTCTGCAAGTAAAAATGTAAAAATTATACCTGATCAATTAATATTGTAATACAGTCTGCTTACTACTCGTAGTGGTCGGTGTACATTCCGTGATTGTATCAACATTGAAAAGTTTTTCGTCCCCAAGTGTATCATTATGCATTTGCCTTATCACTAGGTATTACTAAATTTTTAGTGACTAAATGTAAACAAAAGCAATAATTTTAAGGTATACTTATGTTTACAGCGCACGATATTTTTTGCCAATGGATGATTACAATCGACAAATTTTTGAACAGCTTTTACAACAGTTTCGTATAGGAGTGTATTATTAAAAAGACCACGTTTAAACATGTCACTCACGGTTTTTATTCTACAATGTAAGACAAGAAAATACAATTTTTGAGTAATATATTGATTAATAATGATTGAAAATTACTACTCCAGGCGCTACCACACATAGTACGAATATGTGGTTCACGAACGAGTGCAACAAGTAGCAAACATCTAAGCACGCTTATGAAATGAGCTTTTGTACTAGGTTCCATTGTTAATGTTGAAACGATACTAAGGACTGAACGTCTTTCTTGTGCTATGAATATAATATTTTTGCAAGAAATTGTGATTGGTTGACTTTTTCTCCCGTGAGTCAGAAGACGTCTTATTTTATTAATCATCAAAAGAATCGTTGCTTTACTTTAAGGAATGTGCTGACTCTTGTATGTAATAAACCAAACACTTCGTTTTTAAAATTATAAAACAAAAGTTATCCTACATCACATAATAATCAGCCTCCTTATTTTTTTAGGAATGCGCTGATTATCTTGTATAGAGTATCCATCACCTTGACTTCTCTAGAATTTGAGAAGAACAGTTATAAATTAATCGTTATCTTTTATTACATAGTGGGTATTCGACGTCTTACTTTTAGGAATGTGCTGACTTTGTTAACAAAGTGTCTATGTGCTATGTCGACGCGTGGCTCGCCAAAAAAACGATCTTGTTACTCGCGCAATCTACTTCTAATCTCATATCTATAGTGTGCAATATTGCTATGTATGATTATTTTCATACCAACGTTTCCATTGTCGCAGCTAGAGGTCGATTGTAACATTTTCAAGAGTGTGCTGGCTTGTGGTGATCCAATAATTCAACTGAACGTCCGTAGTTAAGTCTCCGCACACCTCTACCGACATCACGATCGTTTTGGACAAGTAGTACACAGAATAGCGGCTCGTACGCTTGATCGGTTTGTTTCGGCGATCCACGTGCAACTCACGTAACGGTGTAGTGGAAAATCACAAAGAGGTTAGTGGTTAACCATGGCGGTTCTGGCACCCCCTCAGCTCCCCCCTGAGGTAGTGGTGGGAAAGAGGCTCTAGCTATAGCTGTGGGTGGAGAAGAGGCGGTGGAGGAGAGGCGGTGGTGGGGGGAGAGGCTGAATGGGTGGTAGAGGAGAGGCGGTGGTGGGGGAGAGGCTGATCGGGTGGTGGGAGGAGAAGCACGGGCGGTATAGGTAGTAGGGGTGGTGGGTGGTGCGGACTAATCGGATGGTAACGTCAGGGGAAGGGGGCTTCTTCCGGATACTGTGATATCGGATGGTACTGACGGCTCCCTTCCTTTCCGACCGCGAATCGAGCTCCGACGTCATCAGGATGGGTCCGATAGTGGTAGGTGACAAGCCCAACGTACAGCGCGAGAGGAAGATGATCAAGCATAAACGTGTATTTCTCATCAGTGGATGTAGCGGATCGCGTATCCCGTTTAGCTGTGACCAACGTTAGCGTACTCGACACACTACCTTGCCAAGGAATTCAGCCAGCTTATGAATTTAAGTTTGAGATTTTTAGGATAGTATGTAAATAGGTTTCAATAATAACAAAACTTTAAATTTAATACACATATATTTTTGGTAGCTTAAAAAAAATTACCAAGAATTTCATGGTTATTGCTTTTTTTTCGATATATCATATCCATCTTTATTTGGATAAGAGCGAATATTTTCGGAATAATAATTTCCCTTTACTTTTGGTTGAGATGCCTCAACGTGCTTTTCTAAAAGAGGTTTCCGGCTATTTTTATCTTCCTTCTCCTTCTCCTTACTGAGGCTCTCATATTTTGGTTTGCTAAAAATCGGACCCATGTTGTTGATGTTGCCTGATCAATCGTCACAGGATAACTAAAGCAATACGCAAATTCTCATCAGCTTATAAGACGGCGCTAATTTCTTTGTACTACCACACGGCAAGATGTACTTTAATTTTTTGATTTTAAATTTTATGCTTACTTTACTCTTTTTTTTTTTTGCCTACACACGGTCATCGTTTTTGACACCAACATTAGTATCAGTTTCAGAGTCACTATCAGGATCAGTATCATTAGCATTAATTCCATCAACAGTATCCCAACTGCGAATCGTTTTAGAAAATTTCTTCTTATAACTATTAAGCGCATCTAAAAAACATTCTGAGTCTGGTTCAATGCTACTTTTCACCAAAGAGCAAAGCCACAATTTTATTTGATGAGCTTTACTAAGTGCGAATTATTGCTTTCTACGTAGACTTTTTTGTACATCATGAGTACCACACATTAACGCCTTTGTTGAATATCCCATATTAAGAATGTGACGCGATGGCACCATATACTGCTGAATGTTAATCACAGTACACTCTATGGTCGATTCCAAATAAGTGGCTGTATTATCTTCATAAACGGAAATTGGATGGGCATTTTTTGCTTTAGTGTACAAATGTTGCTGTAACTTTCTAATGGAACGATCACCCTCAAACCAGCAAAGTCCATGCACTTGCTTCGACTGAAAGTCGTTGTTTTGGCGCATATCCATAGGTAAGGTGGAAAAATTGCACGGGGGCCGCACAATCCGATGACTGATCGCTGGTCTCATAAGCGACACCACAGCCACTTCTTTTGGTAAAAACTGTCGAGAAGCGTCCAGAAAACCTCTAATCTCAATAACATAATCCTCTTAAAACTCCATTTTTATTTTGCAGCTCAAAAGCGTCATACTAACTGCGATGTAAATGCGTATCCGTCACGTTTGATGCTGCGTGATGAACTAAGCAGCACTCTGTACCAAAATTAGTTTATATACACGTTAGTGTAGGCACTGCGCAAGTGTGTGTTTTATTAGAATGAATCATCGGTTCTTAATATTTTAATCTTAAACTAGTTTTGAGGGAAAGGCTACATAAATAATAATAACAATATAATTCAATACATTTATTTATGACATAATTTAAAACAATAATACAGTTTCATTGAGTTTTTTTACTACACATCTTCTTCAGAATCAGTAACATCTTCCCATTCGATATGAAAACATAATTTTTTAATTCGTTTGACATTGTGGGTGGCACACATAGATCTATACGCACCATTATGGTGAGGACATGCAGTAGCTAATGTTGGGAGTTCAAACTCTGGATAATCAACCATATCATCAACTTGAAAATTAAACCTTTCGAGCCACCTTTTCTTCACTTCTCCAATCACAAAAATCTTCTTCGCATCTTTGAGATTCTCCCGAAGAACATTACCAATTTCTGTGTAGTCGATAACACCTGATTGCCAATCTTATCCATGATAGGATAGCTCAAGCCATAAATTTTCATGCTTGTATTTATCATTTAGTTTGTGCCAAGGAAATAGTGGCTTGAAGAGAAATACTTAAGGCTCATCATCTCCATGGAGTGAAAGAATCGCCAACTCTTTAAGCACATAATCGTTGCCAGGCTTCTTAAAGCCCTGCATGTCTACCAAGTACTCCATCATGATAAAGACTGATTTCACTGCTAGTATTGTTTTTTTTAAATTTTAAATACGTGCTTAAATAAGTTCTCTCACGTCACCACTAATGGGATTGCACTCTACGATGCGATCGTGTAGAATGAGACAGTAAGCAAATAAATTTTCCGGAAAATTCTCTCGTGCTTCAAAATCTAAGCGCACGTCCACTGGCGCGCTTTTCAAAGCTTCATTCTGCTTAGAGCAATCAATTACAATAAGAGGCATATGTGTGATAAAATCTTTTTTATTTAGCATAGGTTCTGGTTATTTTCCGTAATAGGTGGCTTGAAAATTCTCATACATATCATATAATGTTGAAAACTGATTTTTGTTAATATCAAGATTAAGATTTCCATAAGGATAGTACTGTGAGTTTAAGAAAAGCTTTACATTGCTGATATTACAGTAATAAAAGAGACTGGCATTAAAAGCACGATCATTTTTTCGCTTATTCTGAAGGCCCAAAATAACAAAACGAGGCTTTTCCAACTGATTGGAAGTTTTGACAGTCCACATATTCCTAGAAGTTTTCGGCAAAATAGAATACTCATACAACTCCCAATTGCGGAAACTCATAGAAATAGGCTTGTCTTTTGCAATAACATCAAGCAAACGAATTTTTCGTCTGTCTGATGCAGTTATGTATGGCACAAGCCACTCAATCTGAGTTAATTTAAGCTTATACTTTCCAAAAGTTTGATTTTTAGGTACTTGAATAATAGCTCTAACATCATTTCTTGATCTTGTGAGGATCAATTCATGTTTTGCATTAACCACAACTTTGCGATAGTCCTCAGCGAAACCAAATATCATACTCAAAGGTATTGACACTTCAAAATAAGAATGATCATTGATAATAGATTTTTTCTCTTCAATGTCTATCCAACCAGCATTTTCAAGCATTAAACTCTGACTGGGAGAGAAGGATATCCATCCTTTTATTAAAGTTGTCAATCCAACATTCTTACACCTATCAATTTCTATACCATTTTGTTCATGTCGTATTTCTTCAAACAGATGGCAGATGGCGTTATTAACTAGTTTTGTTTTCTCAAGAGATTTATCATCTCCAGTTGTTATGCGTCCAGAAATACGCAGGGAACTTTGAGAGGGTAAAAGACATAAGTCTTGATGTTAAATTAAGATGCGAATTTCATCACTGCTATTAAATGCTGATGCAATGTGGGGTCGATGTGCATGAATTTCGTAGTGTGCAACTGACTCATCAAACACGACACCTGACTGAATCCCAAGAATCTCTTCCATCACAACTTTTTCTCGTTCGCAGGCAGCAAAAAAAAACACAAGTAATTTGCCACCAAGAGCTCTTACTTTTAGGCCTAGGTTTTTTAAGAACTGCACATTGTGACGTGTTAACGCTTTGAGCGTTCGTCGACGACTGATCCGTCTCATACATTTTGGTTTATTCTTATAGCTTCGTCCAATTTTGTTGTCTCGTGGATGACTATTCGTCCTCACCCTCGTTAATTTGTTTTCATAGCCTCGTCCAACTTCACTATTGTTGTACACTACGCCCATTTCAGTTGAGTTGTTTTAAGTGTAGTCTTGTATTTATAACTTCTCCAAGAACATTAATCAAGTTACCTTCTTGATCAACAATGCGTACTTGAAGATGATTTATAATTTTAACAGCAACGGGTAAATAAATGATTTGCGATGGAATTTCGACAATCTTGTATCCCGGTGGTACAGCAGGAAAAAACTCGTGGATGGTATGAACTTTTTCTCCGTTTATATAGGCTCCACTAGTGATATTACACTCAACTCTTAATGTGTCAACCTTGAGAATAGCAACAGGTAAATCTGAGATGTGAGAACCTGTATCTCTAAGAATTCGTTCAGTAAAATCTAAAAGACGGCCTATAGAATCTTTTGGCCTGAAGTCAATAGTATGACTACACGTTATCACACTGCGAAGAGTATTATTATTTGGTTTGATGCTAATAGCTATATCGTCGGATTGTAACACGTCGATCAGAAATGACTCAATATCTTGAATTTCGTAGCTGCCAGTTGTAAAAACAACCACTTGATCGCCTACACAAAATTTATTATTACCTTCGTTGATATTTGGAATTGAATTAGAAGTTAGGAGTTCTACTAGACCAATAACTTAGTTATGTGCTGGTGACAACTCGATAGGTGGAAAATATTGTGCTTCAAGAATAGATGATGTTCCTGATAAACTTAATGTCAATGATTCTTCAATGACGGTTTGTCAATGACTAATGTTACTTGAATATTGGGATACATTTATATTGGCAGATAATAGAGTTTTTTACAAAGAAAGCTTAAGCAAAGATGGCCGCAGTTGTATGTTCCAAAATCTTGGAACCTTTCATAATTATATTTGACACATCTAATACCAAGACATAGCAGTAGATCAATCGGTGACTGTAGGTCACCAAAACTGTCAAAATACGTCATGTTATTGCCTCGCTTTCTATATGCAACCCAGTGAGTACCAGGACCATCCTTATCATCAAGATTGACTATTGCTGATTCGGAAAAACGTGAGCCATCGGCTGGCAAAGCATTTCTCATGAAAACTCCATGGAAATGCGGTATTTTCAAAATTTTTGCATACTTGATGAGGTCATAGTCTGTTAGAGCTTGGTAAGGCAGTTTTCAGTCAAAATTTTTTTTTTTTATCTTTTAAGCCTTCTCCAAGCCTTAAATGCAGACTTAAGCCGTTCTTATGTGGTTTTAAAAACAGCTCCTTTCCAAGTAAGAGTGCTTCCATTTCTTTATTATGCCTCTCACTCTCCTCTAGCTGTTTTCGAGCAACTTTAGCATCATTAATAGCCTTGACAACTCCAGTTACACCATTAGTGATAGTGCCTATAGCACTTAGGCCAGCAAATGCAGGAATAAGGTATGGTAGGAATCCTCCAGTTTTCTGCGGGATAGGCAATACTCGAGGTATTACAATATTTTTCCTAGCACCAGCTTTTTTCACAGCATCCTGCGCTTCCTTTACCGCCGAACTAATAGCTTTTCGAGCACTACGATTAGG
Organism: Copidosoma floridanum; assembly: GCF_000648655.2. Next base: position 282,486 of record NW_019379574.1, on the reverse strand, counting down.
AATCATGGACTTTGAAGCACTTCGAATCAAGCTTTTCAAAGTAGTTTTCTTCAGCTTCATTTCGTTCTTACTCACTTTACTAGAATTCGTACTAGGGAATGCTCCCATGCCGAGTTTGGATTTCAATTTCATGGCACTGGTAATAGTAAAAGCAGCAGCTTTTTCCCCTAAACTAGCGTCTGTGGCTTTGAATCTTTGCCACGCCTTTTCAGCGAGAATTTTGTCAGCGGTGTTTCTTGCTGTAATATTTTTTCGATCCTGAGAATAGGCTATATCGTGTTGCTTGCACGCCTGATCCAATGGATTGATACCCGGATCTCCGCGAGCTAATCTCTTGGCTAGTTTAGTGCCCGGTCCACAATATTGATATCCTGGTACGTGCAGCTCTATAGGCAGTTTATTGATAAGTGTGTTTATAATTCCACAGCCTTTGCGATGATGAATGATCATTACTTTCCAAGTGCTTAACGATGAATGAGCTCGAAAATATATGTAGAGCACTATTTATAGTTTCATATTTCAGCATGCAGTAACCACGAGCTCCGAGGAACAGAATATTTAACTTCCTGTCATAAATTTCAACAAACTGATAAGCAAGATTAGGAAATTCGATGACAGATGAGTTTCAAAATATATAGGCAAACCATTTACAGTATCATGTTTCAGTCTCAGTTGAGTCAGCATACAGTAAACATGAGCTTCATAGATCAGAATATAAAACTTCCTGTCGTGAATTTCGACGGAATCGTTAAGCAAGATAAGAAAATCCAACGCCATGGTGATTTGCTACCCGATACGATAAGAGCTGTTCTTTGTGGTCCGTCAAACTGTGGAAAAACAAACAGCTTGCTGGCTTTAATTACTCACCCCAACGGATTGAGATTTGAGAATGTTTATCTATACTCAAAGTCGCTGAATCAGCCAAAGTATAAGTTTCTAGAACAACTGTTGGAGCCCATAGATGGTGTAAAGTATTTTTCATATAGCGATCATGAATCAGTCATATCTCCTGATAAGGCACTACCCAACTCCATAATGATATTTGACGACATTGCCTGTGAAAAACAAGATAATGTGAAAGCCTTTTTCTGCATGGGACGTCACAAAAGCGTTGACTGCTTCTATCTATGCCAATCCTATGCTCAAGTTCCAAAGCACTTAGTCAGAGATAATTTAAACCTTTTAGTAATATTTCGACAAGATGACATGAATTTGAAGCACATCTATAATGATCATGATAATACTGATATGACGTACAATGAATTCAAAAAATTATGTGTAAACTGTTGTAGAGTTGGAAAACATGGATTTGTCGTAATAGACAAGGAAAGAGATGTTGATAATGGTAGATATAGCAGAGGATTTGATTATTTTGCCATAAATATTACTCATGCTTATTAAGTGCGTATTAGTTTCTTGTTAACCATCAAGTGATCAACATTTTTCGTGAGGAAAAAGACGTTCTTCGGCAAGTTGAAAAAGCTAGAGAAGCTGTTCGACGTAAGCATCGACTGTTAAAGTCAGGAAGAGAAAATTTTGAAAAGCAGATTGGAGAGACTTTTAAGCCTATTACTGATCCACTTCTTAAAATTATCGATGACACAAAGAAAATCAAAAACGTGCCGCTTAGCTCTGAATCTTTACTTAAAAAACGCTTCAAGCCTTTTAAGTCAAAAATTAATAATACCGACACATCAATGTTCCAATCAGCTAATAGTAACAGTGATGATGAAGAAGATACTTTTTCGTCGAATGATACTATCAAAGACTATGATACCGTTGTTGAAAAAAGTGACTAAGATGATTCAGTGCATCACATCGATAAAAATGAACCTATGAATCTATAATTACAAAAACTTGATAGAAAGGAGTCAGAACTGGATTGAATTTATGGGATAAGAAAGGAAAAAAACGGACAACATATACTTGGTGATTCGCCTATATATTTCAAAAATAATCAAATTCGAATAAAGGATCTAAGATATCCAATGACTGATGGATTAATGGAGTTATTTATAAAAAAGCATCCTGACAAAAAGCACATGACACCAGATAATTTTGTTAAATACAAACAAATCTGGGAAACGTCAAGTGCGCATAAAAAAAAATTTGATAAAAATGAGACGATATTCGTCCATACAATAGTCATAAATTCAATAATGTTATTGCCCTATTATTTAATCTCACTCAAATTAAAAAGAAAGACGGGTCTATACCTTCATTTAAAATTGCTAGGCTAAACATGCAAATGGACTACATTTACTGGGACGATTCTAACGAGCTGGTCAATCGGCTAAGATTACTAGTGGCAGAAAAATCAGCCGGTAATCCTAGTCACACTAATGAAATGAATTCAATCGTTGAGGAGCTTCGTGAAGCTTATATAATATATTGAGCATCGTTATCAACTTAAGTGTAAAAATGAGCATCGACGTGTTCGGACGTGGATCAGCTAAGTCGGAAGGTGGTAGTTGAGGTCCTTCAGGAATTGGATATAATCCACCACGGATGGTCAATTTGACTTGGAAAATAAAAGGTTGTGCAATGTTGCACCAGCTATTCAACCTCACGATGCTGCAAATCTCACTACTTTACAGAAAGAAAAAAGTTTCATTTCGGATGAACAAGAGAAAATAAATCTACTATTGAGCAATTTAAGTGATGTATTCTCAAAAACAATACTAAATTTGCAGCATGAAATAAATACACTTAAGGAGATTGTAGCACATATATCTAGTATAACTCCAGAAGACAGTTAAGAGAGATGGAAGCAGTAGTGGAAGAGCTTTATAAACCTGCAAGACGCAACTACCTTCGCCGAAAGTTTGATATTCGAGGCTTGGATGAAACATGGCAAGCTGATCTTGTGGATATGATACCTTATGCTCATGGAAATGAAGGTTATAGATATTTGCTTACACTTATAGATGTATTCTCCAAGTGTGCATGGGCTGTGCCTGTAAAGAATAAAACCGGTAAAGATGTGACTGCAGCTATGGAGTCGATATTAACAGAGAGAAGAGTTCCAACTAATTTGCAAACAGATCATGGCAAAGAGTTTTACAATATGAATTTTTAAAGTCTCATGCAAAAGAACAAAATTAACTTGTACTCGACTTATAGTCACCTTAAAGCGTCTATATGTGAGCGATCCAATCGTACACTAAAGCATGATATGTCGAAAAATTTCAGCTTGCGTGGCAGATATAAGTGGATTGACATCTTACCTAAGTTACTGACGGCCTATAATAATCGGAAACATCGGACAATAGCTATGAAATCAAAGGATGTGTCAGCTGCTACTGAAAATGAAATTTTGAAAAAAATTTCATCAAGGACAATGGGGATGAGAAAACAACCGAAATTTAAAGTGGGAGATAAAGTGCGAATAAGTAATGCTAATCAAGTATTTGAAAAAGGATACACACCTAACTGGTCGACTGAGGTATTCACTATAACACGAGTAGCTCTAACCAATCCACCAACTTACCATTTGAAAGATTACCAAAACTAGCCAATTTCTGGAGGCTTCTACGAGCAGGAACTGCAGAAAACCAAGTATCCTGACACTCATCTTGTTGAAAAAATTCTTCGTCGACGAGGAAATCAAATATTCGTCAAGTGGTTGGGCTTTGACAATACCCATAACAGTTGGATCGATAATAACAAAGAATAAAAGTGATATGTATTTTAAAAAATTATTAAAATTCAGAAGTTGTAAAAAAATTTGTATAAAACTTGTTTTGGTCTTTTAATGTTATTAATTATGTGTGCAAATGAAATTTTTTTATCATACATGCTAATGTTATATCTTACATAAGATTCATTAAGATGAATAAAAACTTTAAACATGTAATAGATTGTATAATTTATTTTTTCTCACGTTAAACTAGTTTCATAAAAATAACTTTCTTTTTCTTGTATTTGTATAATTAAACATTTATTGGTATAACAATTAAACACTATCACCATTATAGCGAACTGACAGCTTCTTTCTATCAATAGATTCCAACAAACTTCTAAATGATAGTTCGTTACTCACAAGATACTCAGATACATGATTGGGTAAAAATATTTGGAAGTGATCGTCTAGTTCAGCGATAGGGGTAAACGCACCATCTACGGTACACCCAAAAATTTACTTTATTTTGTTACCATGATTGTAACACAGTTTGATACTAAATATTGACTCAGTTAATTTTAAATTGTTATTTAGGATCTCAAGAGAGCACCTAAATTTTTTTGAGGTGTTAGAGCTTGTTAAAATGATTTTATAATAAGAATATGAAACAGAAGTCATATTCCTATTTCCGTACCGCCGTTCTCATTACCGGACCCCATCTACCGTGCGCGTTCCTATTACAGGACCCCATTCACTGTTTGACGACAGATTTGACTATAACCTCACATTTTTGTTTACAATTGCATATCGATCTCAGTGCCTGCTACACAAATCACGATGAAAATGTCAAAAGCAGAGAAAGATGGAAAATCGAAAATTAAGAAAAAAACGCTAATATAAGTCAATTATGCAATTTAAAAAGATAGCAGACAGAAGAATCAAAAAAGAAAAAAAATTCCAGCGAGAGAAACAAAGATTAAAAAAAGAAAAAGAAAAATTACGAAAGCAAGAAGAGAAGTTAAAAGCCATTGTAAACAGAAAAAAGTCTGTTGAGGAAGATTTAATGGACGAGACAGAAGCTATTGATTTACAAAAGCAGATTGGAGAACTTCAAGAGAAAAAATTAAAACCAAACCAAAAAAGAAACAAAGATCCATCATGAGTAATTTTTGTAATGCAAGTTATTCTTGAATATTCATAACATCGTAAGTTGATAACTATTATAGTCTCAAGCTTTTTTACTGATTTTTGTCAGTCTAGTTAAAATATTAAAAAGCAATAATATCTCATGATATGAAACAGAAATCTTTTTAATGAATAAATTTTTTTTCAATAAATGCAAATAAGTTATTTTATATTAACAAGCAGTTATCAAACTTAGATTAGTTTCAGCTTAACGACAATTAAATCTATTTATACTAAATAAAACATCACTTGGCAACAATTGTTTAAGAATAACTTGCATTACAAAAATTACTCATGATGGATCTTTGTTTCTTTTTTGGTTTGGTTTTAATCTTTTCTCTTGAAGTTCTCTAATCTGCTTTTGTAAATTAATAGCTTCTGTCTCATCCATTAAATCTTCCTCAACAGACTTTTTTCTGTTTACAATGGCTTTTAACTTCTCTTCTTGCTTTCGTCATTTTTCTTTTTCTTTTTTTAATCTTTGTTTCTCTCTCTGTAATTGCTTATCTTTTTTGATTCTTCTGTCTGCTATCTTTTTAAATTGCATAATTGACTTATATTGGCGTTTTTTTCTTAATTTTCGATTTTCCATCTTTCTCTGCTTTTGAGATCGATATGCAATTGTAAACAAAAATGTGAGGTTATAGTCAAATCTGTCGTCAAACAGTGAATGGGGTCCTGTAATAAGAACGCGCACGGTNCATGACTTTGCCCCTTGACCATTTCGTTGATCTTCTTTGTTGGAAGGAATCTTCCACAGGCCAGCCGATTAAGTGCTGCTAAATCAGCCATCTGAAACATAAGAAAATTATATAAGTCTTATAAGTAGTAAAAAAAAATATATGAATAAGAAAGCACGTTACAAACCTTTATTTCTGAGCTTTGCTGTTCCAAACAGATCTGCTTATCTCTGTAGAAATTTTTATACTCCAAACCTGTTCTTTTGAGAGCTTGTTGTTGACCGGAGCTGCTTGCGTTGGATGATGAAGCAGTCCATACTTTTATCTGCTCACTACAGCTCTGACTGAGCTCTGCTGGTTGATGCTGCCGATGATATAGGGACTCATCCACTACTGGAGAAATCTTCCCCTCTACATTGGCTGCTTTGTCATTGGTTGCTGGTCTGCTATGATTCTCTACACACTCTCCAGCTCTTTGTTCTTCTATTATTTTAATCCTATAATGACCCCAAGGCAGCGTATCTGTAGTGTTTGATAAAATATATCGTTTATCATCTCGGGAACTAAGAGCAATTTTATTTTGCCTCTCAGTGTAGAGCTTATGATGACGTGATCTTATATTAATTTGCTCTCGATTAATGTTTATAATTTGGTCACGTAGGCACTCAGTATAGTCGTTGAAATCGATAGTTGCTTTTACGACGTTACTCTTAACACCCTTTGCTTTTTTAATCACATTTTCATTTTCAAGAAGAATACTATACATCTTACTTCTGAGCCCAACAAATTTCAATATAATATTTCCATTGCACTCATCTTTCATGAGCCCAACAATTTTTTTATTTTTTAACGGCATCGTAAATTTATTATTTTCTGGATAATCTGATGTGTCAAATTCATTAATATCCAATTTCATCATTTTATAAATATCATGGTTTGTTACCTCATATATCAGACTGTCTGTATCAGTGTATAAGAGTTTACAATCATTTTTGAGTTTGGAGAGCATATAATTGTAGTAAAAACGATACACAAGTGTCTTCGATAAATCTAAGACACTAAGCCCAATGTATATTGGCTTTTTATCATCACTTCTGCACGTTGTAGCTGTATGGCTACAAAATTCTCATCAATAATATCACAGCTGTGAAAATTTGGCTTTGCAATGTACGATGCCGCACCATAGCGTCCATCCCAATGGTTGAGAAGTTTGACATCGATACGCTTTCACTCATTTTCCATCGTTTTTCCAAAAATAGCATTTTTGAATAGTTTGAAAAGCATTTTTTCAAACTTATTCTTAGCCTTTTCTCTCTCAATGCTATTGAGATCAATATATTCTTTAAGCCATGCACTTTGCCAGAATTTTAAGGCTCGATATATTTTTGTCAGTCGTAATCCATGATTTGTGGCTTGCTTGAGGGCTTCATAATGAAGTACATTTTTAATTTTGTTACTTAATGTTGTCATTAATTTAGGCTGCTTTGAACCTGGTGCTGAAATGTGTTTGGAACAAAGTGGCAAATCCTTATGAGAATCGTGGAGCTCCTCTAAATACTCTAAATCCACTTCTAAAATATATCCGTAAGCACTTTCATTTCCAATATTATAAAAATCATGAGGCTGGTGCTCAACATTTTCGACCCACTAAAATCCACCATAAGGAAGTTTTTTAGTCATTGCCCAACCATACAAATTATTAACGTCAAAATATGCTATATATCTTTCAGTTTTATCTTTTTTATAATTTTTCATATAGTGATTATTAGCTTCTGCATATCTGTTACAGCACTGGCTTATTCCACCTCGTATGCCTTTTTCAATGAACATAAACATATCTATATCAGTAATGAGTTCTAGTGAAATCTGAAAAAAATTCTCAATTAATAACTAAAGCACAATTGACATTATATTCTTATACATAATACTTACTTTCGTTTTTTTCAACATGGCATCCCAAGTGAAGCCTGGAGTAGTGAAATAGTGAGCAGGATCTAATTTATAAACCTTGAGGCAATTATTTCTAAAGTTTTCAAATACTTCTGTTAACAGAAGTACATCAGTTTTGAGGTAAAGATCTGAATACTGTCCAAGAGTTATAATATCAAAAGTTTTCCATACTGTTTCAGCATGTATATAATCTTCACTACTTATATGTGCATTATATAATTTACTATAAAAATCATCTTTAGATGGGAGCCCGATTTCTTCAAGTTTTTCGAATGATGCTACATAATCGTATGGAAATACACCCTTCCTCTTCAGCATATTGATTTGCTCGAAAGAGTATTTATCATCTTGACTGAAAACCTTTTCTAGAGTATCATACTGCTCTAAGTAAGATCCCAACTTATCAAGCGACGACGGCAAAAATCTATACGAGTCAATGAAGCGTAAGTTTATGCGTGTCCCTTTAACGTACTTCGTAAAAGAAATGTATTTTTCTTTAGTTTGAGGGATAACTTGTACTCTTCCGGGAAAGCAAGTTACAAGTTCTTGTATAAATAAGTGGGCATCATAATTGCTGAGATTATGGAAAACTATTGGTACTGCTCGCGAGTCCTGATACTTGAGATTACATACATTGTGAGCTGGGCCTCGATATCTGAGTAAAAAAAAGCGAATTTTAGTTTAAAGGGAAAAATTTTCTCAATTACAAACTCATAAATATAATACTTACTCTCCAGTAAAATGGCAATGATCGTAAACTTTTTTATCATTTTTAATAGACTTCTCACATATGTGACATATATCAGCATTGAAAAAATCAAAGTCCTCTTCTTCAGTTAATGATCTCATTGGCACTGGATTGTTGTACATTCTATGTAAATCTAAGGCAAGATCTTGCATTTCTTTCACAAACCAGGTAGCTGGATTCTCACTGCTTTCAGTTTTTTTTCTGTAGAAAATGTATCGTGATTTCGCGTTATCAAAACTGCACTTTACATAATATCTAACACTTAATGCTTCATGGTGTTGTATTGCTCGCTCACTATTATGCACAGGTTTTAATAAACACTCAAAGTCTGCGTATACTATAAATGGTACACGATTTTTATTTATGTCATTTTAAAATTTTAAAATTTTATTATCATACCTCGGCAAGCTTATTTCACATTTATTCACTTTAACGCACTCCACCGTATGTGTTTTTAACATTTCATCAGTTGTAAAGTAATGAAGACAGCGGTCGCAAATATATATTTTATGTTGATGTTTTGTAAAAGAACTTCTAACCAACCTAGATAAGTTTTAAATATATACGTAGTGGTATTTTATATCATTATCAGCAATATTATCACCATCTTGGATTCCTTCTAAATATCCTTCTCTATCTTTTTCTACCTTATCTTCGTCCATTGCCTCAGCATTAAAAAAACCTTCTCTATCTTCTTCTACCTCATCTTCATCCATTCCCTCAGCATTAACAAAATCATCACGTTCTCCGTCAATATTTTTTTGTTTTTTTGATTTTCCCTTACTATACGTATCAATATAATAATTTCGTATAAGCAGCAAATTAATATGTTTATCCTTTTTTTCTGCTGTCAAGTGAAGGGGTAAAGTTTTGTAACTATTTTTACTTTTCTCCAAAAAATACACGTTAATGGACACATTATTCTGTTTTTCAAATTTTGTAACTTGCTTAGGCTACACTGGAAAGGTGATCCCCTCGAAACTATAACTGTTTTCGTATTGAGTATAATTTGACACTCATTGTGAATTTTTATTCACTGGATGTAAAGCTGACAAAATGGCCCATTTGAAGCATTGCTGCTCTGCGTTCTGTACATTAACGCAAGCTTTTTTTTTCTCGATAGTAGTAGGGAGTTCTATGTAAGAACTACCACTCATTGCATTGTACTTATTTACATTTACTACTAAATTTGAAATTGAGCGTAAAGTCCATCCAGAATTGCGCTCCTGAAACTCTTCTATCTCTGTAGAAATAGGCTTCTGGACATTCGTTTTAAACCATTCATGTAGGTCTGTTGTATCAAAAATGGAATCAGATTTAGTATTAAAATATTTAACTTCAACAGTCTCTGTATCATTTTTTACTATCAAAAACTCTTCTGCTGATACTGTATTAATTTTTAGAGCATTTTCCTCGTCGAGAATTTGTCGCACTTTTAAAATGAATATTATTTCCGCAGACTTAAGAAATTTTATTATATCTAAATGCCTACTATTTGTTATAACAGCCGTTCTTATGCGATTTTTAAAAGCACTATTAAGATCTTTCCATGTCACAAAATTATAATCATCTTGATAGTCTAATTTTTCATCGAGCCCTGACCCTTGCACTTCTAGAATTTTATAAAATGCTGCTAAAAACGTTGATAAAAGACACTCAATATTTAACAACTCATTTTCCACAAGCGATGACAATTTTACAGACAGCTTATAGTCAGAAATACTTTTAAGCACTATTTCACTATTATCAATAAAATCTTGTATCTCGGTCATGTTATCACTATGCAGCAAGCGTTGATATTCTATTCGCGCTATTTCACAGAAAATCACGGAACGCTCCACGGCGTTGGCGTTAGTAAAATTCTCGCGGAGTTGCTCCATTATACTTACAGCTCGCGTTAACGTACTCAAATGAATGACAAGCTGCTTGAACTTTTCTTTTATACTGATTTGCCTCTGCGAAAGCGATACGAGTGATAACTAGCGGTGACTAGCAGTTGTATATAAAGAGATGACACATCGATGGAGAGGTTAGTTAACTAATAATCGTCACAACGTTAAGATGACGAAGTACATGGTTGATGTTCAAGGCTTTAAAATCATGCACAACGAATTTATTTTTAAAGAGGTCGCTATTATACCTCTACAAGAAAATGCTACACCTTCAGTTTTTGTCTTTAAGCCCCCATATCCTTGGGCACAGCTCTTACCTAAGAATAAATGTAAAAATCGATGGTTGGAGTTTAATTACCACGGTCTTCGTTGGAGCTCAGGAGAAGTTCCCTACAAGGATCTAGCTACAACCTTTCGAGCCATTATTAAAGAATATGATGTTATTTACGTAAAAGTTCTTGAAAAAATCGAATGGTTGCGCCGTGTGCTATTTAATAGGTACATTACTTATAGTATGATTTTACGCTTTACTAAATATTAGCATAATATAATTGTTTTTATAGGTACATTTATGATATTAAGCATGTCCAGCTTTAAAAAAAATTAGTATGATATCGAATGCATGAATCACCAATTTAATTCAGCTCACTGTGCTGTGAAGAATGCTACAGATTTAAAAAAATGGATTTTAAAAGAGCAGCAACGACAAAACGATATTTTTTAATCAATGTATACCTGATACACAATACTTATGCAATAAATTAGTTCTTCATGAATCTATGTCAATTTTTTTTATTCACGCTCATTTATTACTGCGCTGATTAAAATTACTTTATCGTATTAACTGACTCTATTCGTTAACGAGGTACTGCGGTGAAGAGGAGTAAGCCAAGCAATGTTGGGATATGCTTTCGGTTATAAAATGGTATACATGTTCTCTGGCAACACGCATCACTCAATACGCCCGCTCTTGAGAAAAAAATATAACACTGGTACATTATACGCCTGAATAAGAAGCGAAAAGTCATCGGCCACGGCTAACACATTCGTAAAGCTAAGAAATAATAGCTCCTTTACTTGGCAAGGTACTGCGTCGAGTAAGCCAACGTTGGTCGCAGCTAAACGGGATACGCGATCCGTTATATTCACTGATAAGAAATACACGTTCATGCTTGATCATCTTCCTCTCGTGCTGTACGTTGGGCTTGTCACCTACACCTTTCGGACCTATCCTGATGACGTCAGAGCTCGATTCGCAGTCGGAAAGGAAGGGAGCCGTCAGTACCATCCGACGTCACAGCATCCGGAAGAGGCCCCCTTTCCCTAATGTAACCATCCGAGTAGTCCGCACCACCCACCGCTCCTACTACCTATACCGCCCGTGACACTCCTCCCACCGCCCGATCAGCCTCTCCTCTACCACCGCCTCTCCTCTACCGCCCGATCAGCCTCTCCCTCCACCACCACCTCTTCTCCACCCACAGATGTAGCTAGAGCCTCTCCCCCCACCACTACCTCAGGGGGAGCTGGGGGGGTGCCAGAACCGCCATGGCTTTCCTACTTAAGTAGGGAACGTAAATACTTATAATGGCTCTGAAAAGGGCCAGTGGTACCTTTCTGACAAATCTCACCCGAGATCTCATCTGATATCTGATGTGATTTCTCAGGTGAGATCTCATGCCAAATTCTCATCTGAGATCACAGGTGAGATTTCTGAAAAAAAAATAAATAAAAAAATCTTGTGCAACGATTATAATTTATACATACATAGAATAATTACCTAAAATATCATTAGTTATAAAAAAAAAAAATTCGGCCAATATGAGACTCGATCTCGAGCCCCCAGTTTATCAGGCAAGCATCTTACCGCTTGGCCAGAGTGGATGAGATACTATTTCGACAATTTAAGTCCATATAAAGTGTAAGTACCATGTGTTATTGTTTTTCTTATTTACAACTGAATCATACAATTATTAATAGATATAATTTTTCCCAATCTTAATTCTGATAGTTAACCAACTAGATAATATTCAGGAACATTATTTTCTNTGGTTACCGCTATCTTCACAACTGAATCATACAATTATTAATAGATATAATTTTTCCCAATCTTAATTCCGATACTTAACCAACTAGATAATATTCAGGAACATTATTTTCTTTACAAACAAAATTTTTTTCTCCTTAAATTATACTTGAGGGGGCTTTAAATCCAAGTAAGGCATACGTTTTTACTAATTATTGTAAATGTTTATTTAAATGTAATAATAAAGAAGAACCACAATATAAAACAGGGGTACTTGATGTGTTGTGAATAAATTATTTTTAAAAAATCCAAATTGCTTGCGTGCATATTATCTTATTTTCAAAAAACACATATAAAAGTTGGAGATCCTTAAAGCTATTCATGTTATTCCAACTTTTCAAAGCTTATTATACTCCGTAAATAATTACAGATGAAGTCATCACTGGAAATTTGTTGATACAATCCATGTTTAGTGAGTTAAATGTAATTGTTTTCTGAAAACGCAAGAAACGAAAGAAAACCTACAGTTTCGTATAAACAATTGCTCCTAACTCATTACACATGTTTTGTATCAAAAAATTTACAGTAATTACTCTATTTGAAATTCTTCAAGAAGTATAATAAGTTTGAAAAGTTGGAATAACAGGAATAGCTTTAAGGATTTCCAACTTTCGTAAGTGTTTTTTTTAAATAAGATTATATACACGCAAGAAATTTGGATTTCTTAAAAATAATTTATTGACAACACATCAAGTCCCCCTGTTTTAAATTGTAGTTTTTCTTTATTATTAGATTTAAATAAACATTTATAAT
>NW_019379574.1:245413-269314 GCF_000648655.2 Copidosoma floridanum | reverse complement strand
TTATATGACTACAAATAATGTTGGTTGCCTATCGGAATTAAGATTGGGAAAAATTATATCTATTAATAATTGTATGATTCAGTTGTGAATAAGAAAAACAGTAACACATGGTACTTACACTTTATATAGACGTAAATTGTCAGACTAGTATCTCATCTACTCTGGCCAAGCCGTAAGATGCTTGTCTGATAAACTGGGGGCTCGAGTTCGTGTCCCATATTAGCCGAATTTTTTTTTTTTTTTCCTATAACTGTTGATATTTTAGGTAACCATTCTATTAATGTATAAATTATAATCGTTGCACAAAATTTTTTTATTTATTTTTCTTTCAGAAATCTCACCTGAGATCTCAGATGAGAATTTGGCATGAGATCTCACCTGACATCTCAGGTGAGAAATCACATGAGATATCAGATGAGATCTTGGGTGAGATTTGTCAGAAGGGTAAAACTTCTAGCTACTTCTTATTATTATTCTTGATGATGAAGAGTTAGCTGTGGATAGCTTGCATCTTATCCTCGAAGTCTGTATGTACGGAGACTATCGTGATGGAGGGAGATACGCTTCTGACCAAAGAATATCTCGTCTTCGGGTCGTTCCCTGGATAACCAACCGCTCATTGTTTGTCGGAAAAATGTGGGTATGTCGTTGGGGACACGACCACTGAGAAGGATGCCGTTGTAGCTGCCCGTGCTCCTCTCAGGGCTGTCTTTTCTGGCTTACATTGATAGCCAAAAATTCGGATAGCGGAATGGCCTCTCAACTGTGAAGAGTTGGAGCATGTTGTGCACTTGCTAGGTACGTTTCCTGGTATTCCACCGGAGATGTAATCGGTTAGAATAATTTTTTATTGTGGCACTGGTCAATCTTGAAGAGTCAGGGTGGATGTATACCAAGGTCTTTTTTCCATTACAGAAGAGTGTCGTCGGTAACCAGGATACCCAGCTGCATGACTATCATCTACATTCTCGATGCAGCTTGATGAACTGCCGGTAGACGACTACAATAATTTTTTAACAAGATTAACGCAGATCCTACTGAACTAAAGTTAAAAGTTTACGTATTTTTGCAAAACTTTGAGCTTATTTATTAATATTGTTATTGAATTTTTCAAGATAAAAATCATACTGAAACCATTTAGGAAGTGTCAAGAATCGGTATGCAAAATTTCAGCAAAATCGGTTTAGTAGTTTTCGCGGTTAGCGATTACAACGGTTTTAGCGACTTTGCTTTATATATTAGTAAGAAAGAACCCCGGTGTTTATGCTACGTAGCACTGCATACGGCAACTTAAATTGTAATTTTAATTTAAAAAACTACAGTTTGCTAAAACAAGCAACAAAATTATTGCAATAAAGTGTAAAACACACATTTTTTTTTACGAATGCCCCCAAAAACCCAATACATTTTTTTACAGTGTTAATCCAGTGTTTGTAGCTAATGCAAATTGAGAACAACACATGAAAAAAAAAAAAAATTATAAAATGTACGTTCGAGCAGTTGCTTGAATAAATTAACGAGGATTTTATGTAGCAACGATAAGAACAATTCACTGTTATGATTGAGTTTGTTAACGTTTAAGTCGTTTACCACTTATTTTTTAGCTAGGAATAGATTTTGAATCCAAAATACTATATAATAAAATTATTTATACGTGTTTTAATTACATGATTTATAAATAAGTAATGAGAATTTCAGAGATTTTTCTCCAAAACGAAATCCTTGCCCTCCCCTTTTTTTCAAAAATGAATGAAAAATGCAATGCTTGAACTATCAGTTGTAAGGGTGAGTAATTTCCAGACACCTCTGACGTCAGCGTCTGGCGCCGTCGGTCAGGCCCGGGGTGAGTGTTTGGTCGTGCTGTTGGAGGAGGGAGAGGAGCGGGGTCCCTAGCTGGGGAATTTTGGGGCTTCGAGGAGTGGCGCGGTTTTTGAAATCTGGTGGGCGTTGGAGGTGGGGTGGAGAGGTGAAAATAATGAAGTCGTTTGGAATGGGGTTGACAAAATTTATTCATAGCGAGAAATAAAGTGATACACATAAAAATACAATGTAAAAACTTAAGATAATTGTTTATAGTATAAAATGTATGGCGATATAATATTAATACATATAGGTAAAGTTGTCACTGATAAGAAGTGTTGATAATCTGAGAGGNTAAAATGTATGGCGATATAATATTAATACATATAGGTAAAGTTGTTAATGATAAGTAGTGTTGTTAATCCGAGAGGTTATAGTTTTATACAATGTAAGTGATAAATAGTACGCAAGATGTCTAGTTTTTTGTGATGTGTTTCAACGCAGGATGTATATTTTAAAATTAATTAAAGTAAAATATTTTTAGACTTACAATTTTGATTACATGTTGAAGATATAACGCACTTATTTTCTAGTTTCTTACGTCTAGTAATTTTATTGTACAAAGTTACACTTATTTCATCATTAGTTGATGTAGTTCTTGAAAATATTGAACAAAACATACCCAAAGTATAATTATGAGACATAAAAAACAAAAAAATGATACAGAAATGACCACACGCTCGAGAGTCAATACTCTGCAATTGTTGTACGTTCCACTCGTAACTAATACAGTTTCGTCTAAGTCGATCAACATGGTATGAGACAGCGGGTGGCAACCTATAACTGTCAAAAAAAACTCCGTGTCCGCTGGTATCGACATAGAAGGCAACCCAATGCGCGCCAGGTTTTGTGCTCTCGTCTGTATTAACTACGAGGGCACACGGTCTCGTCCAAACAAACGGCAGCTTGTCTGCTGGAAATACCCCGACTGTCGGTGTCGGGATATGCCACAGCGCTTTTTGTATTTGTAGTGAATTTATCTTCTCTTATTTCGGCGTACACAGATGCAGTAGAGTCCCCACTTTTTCTAGATTTCCAAAGGTTAATGCTTTTCATGAGGTTCCCGACCTCTTGTGTAGCAGCAGCAGCAGAGGAGGATGACGACTGGTTTAAACGTGCAGGTTTTATTATTGGCTCTTGAGTTTTTTTTTTACATCTAAAGCATTATCTGGTGTTGCGTAAGAGGGAATAACTTCTGTAGAGTGTACTGTTCTGTTGATCCAGGTTCGTAAATAATAAACATGAGCTAGAGCACAGCTGGAAGCTCCCTTTTTTCGACCATGATAACAGCCAAAGTAATCATTATCGCGAGAAAGATTTTTAAAAGATGGGAAAGAGTACTCTTCAAGACTTATTATTTGACGACCCAAAACTTTTTTCAGTAATTTTTGCTTTTGTTTACCTCGAACGTAAATGTGAAGAGCACTTCTTGCTATGTCACGTAGAGCGCTATATACGTCCTCCATATTAGCTTCACCTTCAAACCACTTGAGTCCGTAAAAATATCACATTAAATAATTATTTGTAGCTTAAAGTCCTGACGTCAATTCCGTAGTGTTGCAGGGTGGTTTTATAATCCAATGTGAACTAAAGTTACAGTCGGCACCCACCACGGCGATTTCTTTTGGTAAAAAATCACCATTTTTATCGTAAAATGCTTGAATATCTACGATGAAATTAACTTTTTCCATGATTTTTTGTGAGCAGCCACGTTCACTGTCTTAAATGGTACGCGGCATACTGATCGTTCAACAAAAGATTGGAGATTACGAGATGAGGAAAAAAAGGTTTGTAACAGCACTTAAGAAGTGGTAGTGAATATGAGAAGAAGAGTGAAGGGGGTTAGTGGTGGTAGTGGTGGTACAAGGGAGGTAATAAAATGAGAGAAAAAAAAGTCTTTTTAGGCGTTGAAATCCACAACTATCTGACAGTTTGAGTCTATTTCTAACACGTTGTCAAATTCTGCGTAAAGAATGCAATTTATCGTTTTTGTCAAAGGCGTCTCAAAACGTACTTCTATTCTGACAGACCCATTTTTTACTAAATTTCAATGACCTGCAAAGTGCGCGGACAAATCTGGTGTAAGATCAAATGCAAAAAGACAATACCCTTTTGGATAATCTTTTATGTGTATGTTGTTTCCCTCGTTCATGTAATTTATTCCGGAGCCAGAAAATAATGTCTGATAAGCTTCAACGTACATGGATCCACTTCCTGTAAAAGTAGGTTGTAATGGTTTGCTTGGAATGTGTACCCCATCAACACATAATACAAAAAATTAATAGAGTAATTTTGGAAATTAAAGGGGTTAAGTTTTCTGTCCCCGTTGAAAGCTTTGTTGTCGACGAAACCTAGTATTATTCTTTTTGGTAACTGGCCAAGAATAACGTTTTCTAAACAGTCGCCTGTAATACCACTGTGCACAGTAAAAGATTTAACTTCCACACGGGTGATTGGATATTTTGCAGTAGTGCTTGCTAAAGTCTTTGCATGTACAATCAAAGCTGTGGGGTTTACTTTTACTCGTCGAACAAGAAGTGTTGCTTCGGTAATACTGACTGAATAATTCCTTGTAGATGCATCCATCAAACAAAATGCATCCTTTAGACGAACCATCCGTGGACGAACTTCGACACCATTTAATAAAAGTTTGTCTTGAGTAAACACATTGCAATGCAAATGACCAATCAAGTCCACTGTCATACCATCCTTTATATACTCTTGACGTTTTGCGAGAGATATATTTTTCCCTGATCCGGGTAGTTTATCCATCTCAGCAGCTACATCGGTTTCCCAAAGACTCGTGGACAAGTGAGAAGTTTTTGCTGCAGGTCCGTAATTTAATAGTGTTTCGATGTATGCTCTGTACGGATAAGCATTGTTAGGAGGGGTCACTAGTTTTTGATTGAAATATACATCAACTTGATTAAATATAGAGTGTAAGAAATTGTTTACTGGAGCCACAGCCACATCTGTATCCTTGTCGTAAGGTATTGATTTTACATTAACTCTCAGCATTGTGTGAGCAAGGTCCAAATAATCCTTATTTTGAGAGTTTATGACAAATTCTATCGGACTTTCGTCGGTTAGTGATGAAAAAGGCCTATAATAAGCCCATCGACTTCCCTCTATTGTTGTCTGCGTGAAAAAAAGAAAAAAATAAATCCAACTAACTCTTGAGACACGGATAAGTGTAGCTATGCAAAAAAGACACTATTAATACTTAACTAAAAATATCGCTCACTTTAGATTTCTTTTTTTTCTGCACTTTTTTACTCTTTTTACAGTTAATACGCTTAATTTTTTTACTATTCTTCTTTTTCCCTCCTCTGGTCTTATTCTTTTTAACAGCACTTTTCTTGCGTCCACGTTTTGTCACTCGAGATGTTTTCTTTTTACCACGAGTCGTAAAGATGTGATGGGTAGCGCTTCTGCTACGAGACTGCGCTCGACGTTTGTTCGGTAAAGCAATATATCCGGATCCTTCCATTAATCTAACAAGCTTCCCCGTTGCCTTACGTTTCAAGTTTATACCTGATTCGGTTGCACGATTTGTCAATGCATCTTTATATGGCAAATCACGTTGACCAATGTCATCAATTATATTTACACTAGCTCCGAAAGCTTCTTTTCCAATAGCGCGTGTACCTTTTGTTATGTATGGCATAGCTGTGCGAAAAAGCCCCGTGAAAAAAGAACCTAAGCCATGACCCCTCTGCCCATGCAAGCCAGTAAACACATGCTTGACACCTCTACCTCCACCACCGTATTGAGAATGATACACATAGTAAAAACTCATTTTGTATTACGATTCTAAAAAAACACTTTCCTAAAATGTAACACCACCGTCAGTGTCCCAAACTCGAATGCTATCGATTTACCGAACTGGTCTCTTATATCTATATCGATTGTATGGAATCTGTTATTAAGGAGGGGTACGTATGCAACAGGCGTATACCTCTTGACGATTGTACTACCAAAATGAACTTCTTTAGCATCCAAGTTAACTATTTGTAATAAAGGTGCAAACGTGTCCCCAACAATACATGGTTCACATATTATGGTAATCACATATTATATTAGAGTAATTAAATAGTTGATCAGGCACTGCTCTTGACACGCTTGATGGTTGTTTACCGTGAATTAACATTCTGTAATCATCCTTTATTTCTGCACGTTCTTTTTCTATATGAATTATTCCTTCTTCGAATCCTAAAATGCGTTGTACTGCGTTTGACAACCAGGGTAATTTTCCACCCTTATCTTCTTCAAAATGTTTTATTATAAATGAAAGCACTGTTCCTTTGTTTTCTAAGGTGGGTACACCAATAAAAACAAATCCACCGTCCTTGTTATAAATTAACTTACGTTAATATTCTTCATCTTCAGAGATATATTCCATCCATTTGTTATTTATTGCTTCACATAAGCTATTTATCGAGTCGTATGTGCCATGTTGAAAATGACATTCTGTTTTATCCTCAGGTGCAGTGAGTAAAGCGTCCTCTCGAGTGTCATGTAAAATAGCGCACGGTACGTGAATCTCGGAAATTCCAACCTCCCATTTTCCACTCAGCTCGATTTCTTTTGGTAATTGAGTAGAAAAATTCGTTGTAGTATTATTAGGAAAATATTTTATACTGCTGTTGCTTGGCAAAGTTATCATGAAATCGTTATGAACCATCTCTCAAGTCTCTTTCAAAAATCCAAGAATTTTCTGAATAACCCACCTAACTAATAAAATATTGTTTTTTTCTTCCCTTTCCTTTAATTCGAATTATTTTTTTAATTTTATGCTCCTGCTCTAATACTCGCTCTTTAGCGACTGGGCTAAGCTCCTCAGGGTAAAAAAATCCCTCAATACTTTTACCATCCAAATCCTGCAAGTAATATGTGTATAAATTCTGTCTTTTGGTAACACCGAAAATTTTAAATATTTCTTCTCTCCAGGATTTCACGGCGCCTTTTTCGAATACGTTTTTCTCGCGACTGATACGCACGTAATCTCTAACTTTATACTTTGATTTAGCTTGACGATTCTGACGATGTTTTTTCTTTTGTGTTCGTGAGTTTACTAAATTTTTTCTCGCAACGTGCGCGTTATGTATAATTACTGCACTGGGTGCTAGCTTGATTGTGGATTGGGGTGATTTATTGTACCCATCAATTAAATCTTCTAGTACATCGATGTAGCGGTATGTATTTTTATATGTAAAATATCTGTACATACGTTCCTTGAGTGTTCATATGAAACGCTCTACTACAGCTGCTTTAACGTCAGGGTTACTCACAATCCGAAATTTAATTCCATTATGCTTTAACAACTGTTGGAACTCGCTTCCTAAAAATTCTTTTCCCCGATCTGTTTGTACTGTTATTGGAAATCGATAGTTTTTATCATCGAGAATTTTTTTAAAAGCTGTGGTAACTTCACGGCAAGTTTTATCACGTAATGGTTGAGCCCAAACAAATTTACTCAAAACGTCTATTACAACAAGAATGTACGACATACCACTGTTGTAGTTTTTGATAGACGTCAATTGAATGAGATCAGCCTCCCACAAATCGTCCAAAGCGTTGACATCGTAAAAAAGGCGTGGAAACTTACGTCGAATAGTTTTGTGTCACGTGTAAACGTCTTGTCTCTTCAACCATTCCTTTATTTTATCTGATGAAACATTTTTATTTAATCTTATTAAGTTTCTAGCTCCTGCGAAACCAGCCTCATGACTGGGTGTAAGGTATTGTTTTTCCAACGCGTCCATTTTTTCAAAATCTAAGCCACTGTCCGCCTCCTACTCCTTCTCCCTTTTGCAAAGGTGTAGATGTTTTGGATGGACTTTTGATGTTACTTTTAATAATTTTATTTCTCTTTAATAGTAGTTTCCCCAAATGGTTGATACGCTTCACTGTCGTCTTTACTCGACAATTCATCAGTAATATCGTCATAGTCACGGTCTATCTTCTCTCTAGAGTTAAATAATTTTTTACGAGTCTTTGATAAAGTCTCAACTCGATTGACGTTACAAATCTCCCACAGGTCATCATTTCCTACAAACTCTCGAGGAGTAACGATCTCGCGCAACATATTACCAAATTTTTTTCTACCCACAGATTTGACTGTTTTTCTGCGTCTTGCCGCATCATTTATTAAGTCAATAATATTAGAACCTTGTATTTTTAGGTATCGTTTTCAGAATCATATCATCACTCATTCGATCATTTGCATATGTATCATATTTTTTCTCCTCCTCTTTTTCCGTTGATGCGTATGGAATTCTTTGTTCGTCTATGAAATGAAAGTATCTTTGTAAGACTCTTAAATATTCTTTAGATTTTTCACGTTCGTCGTTGAACGCATTGGAGTCAAAAATTCGTTTCATTTCATCATCCAATCGACTGAGGTTGTTTCCAACAGTTTGTGTAGATTGTAAAACTCGTTGCGATAAAAAATCGTTAGTAGCAGTAGAAACAGGTATTACAGCTTCATGGAGGGGTTTGTGCATTTTCACTGTGTATTCTTTCGAGCTGTTCTTTCGAAATTAAAACCATTTTTTTTGCTTTCTCCAATCCACTTTAAATCGTTTTATTTTATAAAGCTCTTGTTAATATTGCGCTTAAGACCGCTTGAAGTATAAAAGGTAAGAAACTATTACCTTGTTGTACAGTAATTTTTTTTTTTTCCAAGAATTTTCACTGTCGAAGCCTCCTTCCTTCTTCTTTATCTTCTTCTTCATCTTAGAAACTACTTTCCTCAACACATTTTTAAATTTTTCAAGTTTTGACTTTTGTAATTTTTTCTAAGGAACAACACCTTTTAGTACATTTAGAACACACTTGCAAATACAATGAGTTAATTTTTTATAGGCTTTTTTAAATAATTCAACACGCTGATCTTTATTTAAATGCTCAAGAGCTTCCAATATTTTCATATGTTTTTTTTTCAAACGGTATCTTTGAAAAAAAACGACGAGTTTGAGGACCTATGACTATTTCGGCGACCAAAGTGTTGACCTGTCATCCGATGTGATGCAGATGCTTCCATCGTTCAAACAAAACTGAAGATACAAACTCACTTACCAGTATTTTAAACAAAATTTTATTTTTTACCTTAGGCGATGTAAGTATAGCTACTATGTACGGATTTTGGTGAATATACATACTGATACCCATCATCAGGAAATATACACGTACGAAATCTAAACTCGTCCAGTGTGTATCCCGCTTGCAATCGATCATTAAATAACCATGTCCCTTTATCGTTGCATCCTGATAGGCTTCTTGTACAATTTTAGGATCTTCGGGAAAAATTTGTTTTGCCAAGTGTTGTATTTGAGCATGATCACGAGGATTTTTAAACAAAACAATATACGAAGCGTTGAGACTCATATCACGCGAATGAGTAGACTTATGAAAAATATTTTGAGTTGTAAACATAACACTTATGTTTTTATGATAACTCCCTTTTGTGAACAAATCCACAACAACATTGTTTGATGATTCACGCATTAAATCTTCGATGATGAGTAATTTCTTACGTTGAGGATCGTTTGAATAATGTTCGGGTTTTGGTAGTCCTTCGCGAAATTCAATTTGTTGACCATTTTTTAAAAAATTTTCACTTTTATAACTATCCTGCCACTCTGCGTAGTAAAATAAAATTCTATCGAATCGTACACTTGACAATTCATCGATAAAATTTAAGAATCTTTTGACGAAAACGGTCTTACCACATCCTGTAGGACCACAAATCATACTCGTCCGCGAATGCTGCCAGTGCGTATCCATCGCGTCGTTTGAACTAAACTACGCATGTTAGTGTAACCGACTTGATAAAAGTATACTAATCTACGAAGTATAAAAAAAGAAAAACCCATTCGTAACAGTGGCGGTGGTGGCGGCGGCGGGGGTAACGGTATAGCTGATTCACCACGGAGAGTCGAGCTGACCTAGAGAGCGTGCGCGCGTATCATGTAGCTTCATCCCCCTAGCTAAGGAGCATTATCCCTCTCCCCATCCCACTCTTTTTTAGCTTGACTAAACGAGGGATCTTTCATTTTACGCTTTTCTCACTATGTCAGTCTAAAACCTGAAAAGCGTGCTATGTGTGTTTTTATCTTCTTCCTCTTTTAAAGATCCCATCCTTACGAGTTTCAAGGGTCGAATTGCTCTCTGAAATAAAATATGACGTCTCCCCGAAACACAAGACAACGTGACAGTGAAAAATTAGTGGGTTTTACAAAAAATGTACGGATCTCGTTCTTTTACACACCATCTTCGTTCTACATTCAATTAATTGACGAAGATTCCGATTATAAAATTTTGGATTCAGAAATGCAAGAATATTACGGTGAAAAAAATCTGACATTATTTTTCATAAGTCATCAACCTTTAAAAGAGAAACAGACTTACCTTTTTTACAAAAGTTAAGACAAATGGATTTGAAGGCATGTATAATTAATGTAATTTTGTGTACAATATTATTTCAATAATGCAGAAAAATATTGTTTTAATAGCCTCACATGCATATAGCAATAAATATCAATAATAAATGGAGACGTTGTATGGCAGAAGGCGGAAACAGATGTAAAATGATTGATGTAGGATAATTTTTTGATATATCGCAATCTGTGATAAAGTGTAATATAGTTATTTATGAGTTGGAACAACGTTTTTTAAGTTTACCGCCTCGAACAATTTTATGCGGGTTAGGAAAAATTTTACCAATATCGTGGTTTAATAGTTCTCGTTGGACCGATCTCGCGTGTATGCTTTTTTGTCGAGCAGTTAAAAATAGAACTTCAAGGGCTTTTTTTTATTAACGAAGGATTAATTTATAATAGTTTTTACGTTTTTCTTACTAGTGATACGATAAATGGATTAACCATTCATGTAAACACCATTCTATGTGCATTTGATACGGCAAGAGTTGATTCTACTGGATTTCATCACCCTATTTGGCTTAGTGACTCACCTGTTAGTTTTACTCGTTGAGTCCGTGTTTCATAATCGTCACCTTCTTTTTCTACGAGGGAAAATTTATAAAATAATGATCAAAATTATGAAAAATACTGTAAAAATAATTTATGGGAGAAAATAAAATTTAAACACCATGCTATGTGCATTTGATACGGCAAGAGTTGATTCTACTGGATTTCATCACCCTATTTGGCCTAGTGACTCACCTGTTAGTTTTACTCGNTTAAAATTATGAAAAATACTGTAAAAATAATTTATGGGAGAAAATAAAATTTTTTGTACATATTTGAGTTTTATTACTTATTAATTACAGGAATTTAATATCGATACACATATTTTCACAACAAATTGATCCTTCTAAACACTACTTGACATTTTATATTCGAATTTATAAATAAAGTTAAAATGTTTTAAAAATATTTGTCTGTTGCTCATGATGTTTTGCTTTGAAAACATACTTACTTTTTTTTTTCATTCGATACCGAAATTTATTAGTCGCACAATAAACGTTGAAGTCATGTAAGCTTATGAATAGGACAACTCCCTATTAACCAACCTGAAAACTCTTTTGGGTATCTATTCGATATACCAAATTCGATCGACTCAATTTCATTTTCTTTTATGATGTTTATAATATCAGAAACATGTATGTTTAGAAGTTTATTAAAATCATGATACCATCCACTCTCCACTTTTTGCAATTTTTTTCTCCGGCTATAGGTTTCAAAAAACCATCGACTACTTGTCCTTCTATTAGTCGATATTCCAATGAACGTCCTGCATGAATTGTTTCAATATTTCTAATTTTTTCCTCACACAACAACCATTTAATCGATTTTTCCGAAAATTGACCCGATCGTGTATAGCTGTTTTCTGAAATAATACCTATTGTATCATTTAAAAAAAAGTTTTTTCTAAATACAACCGAGCAAGCACTTGCAATCGTTACGCTTTCTACAAAAGGATCAACGTTTCCGACTTTTAGAAAGATTTTTCTAAAAGCTGTACACGCCTGACGCAATATTTTAACATCTTGAACGCAATAATCTACTAATTCCTTCTGCATATTTAATGCTTTTTTTTCCTTGACAATTTGGTCATACCAACGTACAAACTCTTGACGTTCTTTTGAACTTATTGAGTCTGGTGAAAAAAATTCAATCGCCGGATACGGTCCTTTGTAATCAAAATTTTCTTTGCTCGTAAGAAGATGGAGAAAATACCCTTTTTTAAATTATCCATCAAGTTAAAGGTTTTCGGCAATTCTGCTAATTTCATTGGTAAATAACTAAGGCTATCGATGAATTTGGTTTTTCCAATGATCATTTGTATGATATTTCGTCTGTTTAAAATGACGTTGGGAGTTTTGTTTTCAGAAACAAGATGTTTTAAAATAAATTGAGCGTCAAACGATTTTGTGTTGTGTGCTATACATATAAAAGAAGAAAACGTTTCACTTTTTTCTCGTACAGCAAAGTCAAAAAACATTTTAAACATTCCTCACCCCGAAAAATTATTTCCTTTACACCACAAATGGATGATTCTGAATCTATACAGTCATCACATCGAATTTGAGCTACACATAAAATCGGTACATGTGTGCATATTTTTAACGTATCGTCCACAGTTTCGTCCTGACGTGTCTCAAAATCATAAAAAACATAGCAATTTTTTTTTCTTGTAATGTCTCTCTTTTACAGCTTGAATTATACACAATTCATTTAAATCATGTATGGTTTTACACTGTCCGCAGTATTTTTTTCCACACTCGTGCTTTCCCTTTGCTAGGTTATAAAATTTTGCACAAAAGCTACACATTTTTAAGGTATCGCATACAGATCTTTTGACTGCCCAATGTGTTTTTCTTCGTGCATATGACCCTGGACGCTTATGATTTTTAAAACATTCCCTATTATAAAAAGTACGCCCACAGTCATCACATTTCATTTTTTCCATTTCGGAAGTATTATTATTACAATTAGGGTTTACATTACATGGCATGCAAATGAAAGGACACGAATGATTTACTATTTGTCGGTATGTTTTATTACACGGTAAACAGAAAAACATATTTGTTTTGATTGCTAAAAAGCTTAAAATTGAATTATAATGTTTAATATTATTGTAATACATTATGTTTATAAATGAACAGTAATTTGATGGCATATCTTTTGACCCGTCATAAATTAAAGCCGTGCCAGTCCCGAAGTGTTTATAGTCAAAAACGCGAATGGCTATGTTTTTTCGTAAAAAATATTTTTGAAACTTTACAATTTCTGGATATCCAAAAGTGTCTGTATCTTTTTTAACTATATCACTATCCTTTTATAGTTTTAGAGCTTTTTGTGTTTGCTCTTTCTCATTTTTAATACTTTTCCAATGTTTCTTATATTTGACAGTGTCATTTTTATTTGAATAAACCTCGCTGCAAACAAGAACCCTCGCTAGACATAAATTATCATTATTTTCAATACTTAATACTCCTTTCTTTTCTATATTTTTTATAATATCTACGGAGGCACTCATCCCTTGAAGCACTTGTACATATGTCACCTCAACAATTATATTTTGTAAAACATCGAAAATTCTCTTACTCTGTTCGATCCTTTTAAACAGTTTTAGAAAATCTTCGGCCGTGAGTGTGTAAAGAAGTTTATAATATAATCCTACAGCACCGTCGGTCAACCCGTCCGATTCTAATGACACTCCTACTAAATAATTATGCTGGGAATAACGGTTTTTAATCATATCTACAAATTCCCCCATCACGGAAGCTAACCAACCATTTATTTTACCCAGCGTTACTAAATTTTCATTCGGGGGTAACATCTTAAACGTAATCAGACCCCCTGTTAATCTAAACTTCTTAATATATTTTTTCTACATCGCTTATTATATTAACAAATTCTCTACCTTTTAGTCCACGATCCTCTGAAACAACTTTTTCTACGTGTACGTTCGTAACACCACCACCACCTTTTTGCACAAGACCACAAGCACAGTTACACCCACAATTAATTTCGCTACTCACTTCACTTGTTTCCGGTGTCGTATATGTTTTTTGCTGCTGCTGTTGTTGATCCTGAGGCTGTTTTTGTTGCTGTTGTTGCTGCTGTTGTTGCTGAGATTGTTGTTGATGCTGCTGCTGTTGTTGAGGCTGTTGTTGTTCTATTTCTTTTTGTGGACCACTTGGTTCCGAATCAGTCAGCTCTGTCAAAATAAAAAAGTTTTTTCACTCTATATTCACAACGAAGTACACTTATAATGATTTATTAAATGAAAAAATTTATTTACCTTTATCTGCTCCAAGATAACAAATTTTTTTTTGCATTCCCGATGGACCAGCCATTAATTCGTCATCGTTCTCGATATTTCTTTTCCTATTTCCAATGACCTGTGTAGAAGTCATTGGACTTAGCGTCTGTGACGGCGAGGCTATCGTATTCACTGAAATTAGTAACAATAAAATTATATAAAAAATAAAGTAAAAATTACTTTGATTTGAAGTGATAAAATTTACTTACTTATTCTTTCGTAGTGCTCAAACAATGGCTTTAAACAGCCACTGTTCCGTGAGTTGAGTGGTAAACTTTCGGCTACCACAACCACAGCAATGTCACTATTTTTTATACAAATATCATACAATAAACTTGTCTCACTGTCAGAAACAAGCCCTCGGAATAAATTCCACAGCACCTCTTTAAGCTCTTGCACTGGTGCATTCGGTAGCACCTTATTAATATAAACCGCCGGGTATTCCAATTTAATCACGTCATGAAGCGCAAATCCATACATGACACATTGCAATACTACTGCCCGCAATTTTTTAATGACCGAATCCATGATGAACACGCGTACTACTTCTTTTCAACGGTTAAGAGAATATTGTTTTGGCTACGAGTGCTCGATAGAAACTGACTCTTCCTCTTGGTCTTAAGTTCCTCATCAACTCTGTATCTTCTCTTCTTTTACCCTACTCTAGAGAAAAATGCATGGAGCGGGGAGTATGAAAATCACATAAACAGTGAGTAAAGCCAGTCCCTTGATTTTCGTACATTTTTTTAAAAAGCTCGTAAAAATTTGACTTTGACTCGAACAAAAGCCACGCACTAGTATTTTCCAAAGCTCTGCATATTCTCCTGTTTTACCACACCCGTGTGAAAAACGCTAAGATGGGAGTATATGAAAATCACATAAACAATGAGGAAAGCCAGTCCCATGATATTCGTACAGTTTTTAATGACTTTTCGAGAGCTCGTAAAAATTTGACTTTGACTCGAAAGAAACCCAGCAGGCACTTGTTTCATAGAGTAATGTTTCACTTTTTATAACATCTCAAGTAAAAACTGATATGTGATTACTATTGATACAATTGGAGGGCTTGTTGTCTGTTTATGTATACGTTGTAGCTCTCAAATGGTTTCTGTACGTAATGGTAGCATCCTACGAGTTTATGACTTTAGGTCCCAACAACTGACAGTTTCCATGCAACCATCCCCTTAAAGAAAAACGTGAGATAGTAAAAGAGGATAGAAGGAGGAAGAGAGAGAGGGAGGGAGAGAGAGGAGAAGGATAGAGCGTGAGATCTGATAAACAGTCAGTCCCATTTTTTTCCGCTACCCGATCCTACTTAAGTAGTGTGTCAGCAGTCGAGCTACCGATACGTTGACACAACCCCCTAGCAATCGTAAATAACGTATTTTATCATCGCAAGTGTTCAGTGCTAAAATGGTGAGTAGTACAAGAAAATTTTTATAACGTTTGAAAATGGCTATGGCTGGTGTTGTTTCGAGACATAAAAGGGATGCATTTCTTCAAAATGAAAACTCCTACAAGTCCCATGAAGACGAAAACACCAATCCCACGTCTTTTTCTAGCTTAAATGTATTAACGACTACATATGCTTTAAATAAATCTTGCACAAAAAAAATCTCAGTTGGATTATACTGTGATTTTGACAAACAAGTGTTCGAACCTTTGATTCTTTTATCAAGGAATGAAATCACGAAAGGGTTAAATCTTAGTTCAAATATGTGGAGTGAAATGCAAAATTATTTGCAGTGATCTCAGATTATTTCAATAGTACGACCACCAAAGTATTGGATCGAATACATTTTAGTGACATCGAGTTGTTGCTTACCACATCTTATCGAGCAAAATTTATCATATTTGATTCTTACCAGGAAAACAATAAGCAAGATGGGTGTGAAAAAATGAAACCCTACGGTACTACAGTAGTGATGCAGAAACCAACCTTTTGTGGACTCGCAGCTGCAAGTGTGTGTGTGGATGAAAGACTTAATCGTATTGAACGTGTTACAATATTAGTCAATAAATGTCAAAATTTCATCACCGAGGAAATAATTCTAATGCTGAAAACACCGATACAGTCAAAATAATTGATGATTCGGTGATAGAAGGTGTTGTGAAGAAAAATTCTGGTCAAATTAAAGAAACTGTAAAAGAAAAGTTTCAGTCTCCTACCGACAGTGTATTTTTGCAACATCATTTTGAAATTGTTTTCTTATAGTTAAAAAATATGTGTGCAAAAATATTTGTAAATGAAGTAAGGTCTAAGTTGTGGTATGAATAATTTTTATGTGCAAGAAGGTATAAATAAATGTTCTAAAACTTATAACTTGGATATTTCTCATTTTTACTTTTTCATATTTTATGTCTTTTTTCTCAAGACAACTCACTTTGATACAAGCACACAGAACTGCAGCCCATAGACATTAATTTTTATAGCTCCTCTGACTTCCTTTCCCTCCAATCTTTGTTTTTTACCCCCCCCCCCTCATAATTTGAGCCATACTGTATCACATCACATATGTTTCCCCAACCCTCACCCCCCTTCACACATTAAAATTTTCCTCGCAACTAAGAAATTTTATAGCTCTTTGACTCTCATATCTCCCATAATTCTTCTACCCACTTGACACAGCTTATCTTATTTCTCATCCCTCTTTCTGTCGGTTAGAAACCATATGGCCCTTCCACCCTCACAGCGTACTATCACTTAAAAAAACAGGTTCTTTCACGAAAACCGTAAAACAATAAAATAGCTCTCTTACTCTTTTCTGAGATCCTGATTTTCTCACCCTACAACTAGGTCTGTTGCTAGAGGATAATAACCTCTAGTTAGGTGCATATGACATTCGGTCTGCATTAACACCCCTTCACTAACATACCTCTCATACAGACCTACTATCCTGATACTTTAGCGCTATTTTTCCTCTTGCATCGATAAACAAAAGAAATACCACATGTCTCGGACACCACCTTTCGCAGACATCAAAGATGCAAGAGAGACAGGGTCACTCCAGAAGTCCTATATTTTCACCTCTCCACCCCACCTCCAACACCCACCAGATTTCAAAAACCGCGCCACTCCTCGAAGCCCCAAATTTCCCCAGCTAGGGACCCCGCTCCTCACCCTCCTCCAACAGTATGACCAAACACTCACCCCGGGCCCGACCGTCGGAGCCAGACGGTGACGTCAGAGTTGTCTGGAAATTACTCACCCATCCTCAAAGTCCCCAAAATTCCCCAGATAGGGACCCCGCTCCTCACCCTCCTCCAACAGCACGACCAAACTCTCACCCCGGGCCCGACCGACGGCGCCAGACGCTGACGTCAAAGGTGTCTGGAAATTACTCACCCTTACTACTACTATCATACCTGATTTTTGTAGGTCAATCAAATTGTTTATATAAATCCGCATGACCTACTTTCAATAAAAATACAAGGCTTTGATTCATTGTGACGCAATTTATGTATTCATTTAGTCTTTGCTTATAAACCTTTTACTTAGAACCAAACAATTTCTAAAAATTTTTAATGATGCTTGTATCATTAGTCAATGAAATTTTGATTATTATTTTCGAACTACAGCTATAAAAGACTGCACTTCTCGAATAAAGATTATTATTTTTAGCAATGGTGGATTATTCGTACATCATGAAATCTACTGCAGCTAGACGACACTGTAAGATATTTTTACATTTGCAATTACCACAGTAATCCCGGGTATAATTTTAGTGCAAACACTATATTTATAATAACGATAGTTTTGTTACACAATATTTTTTAATCACACAATAATTTTTTAATTAAACTTTAACATTCCTTTTTAAATGATATAGTATTATTACTCATCTACGACTGTTTTTTCAAGATTTCGTGGGTCTAGACAATCCACCTAACAAAAGTAGATGTTACATCAATTCTGTTTTTCAGACCCTTTTCATGATAGCAGAATTTAGGAATTCTATACTCTCTCATAATTGCATACAAGAAACTGCATTGAATGACATTGTAATTGAATTAAAAAATTTGTTTTCAGAGTTGCAGCTATGTCTTCAGTTTTCTTACTTATTTTGTAATTCTATGACGCCTGCAATGTACTGTTGTAGTTCGTTAATCATTAACATGTTTGAACTGATATGTATAAGATCTTTCATAAGCTGTACACTACAACGATTAAACTGACCCCTACTTTAGGATGGGATAGTGAAACACAAAATGATATACAAGAATTTTATCTAACCCTAATTAATAGCTTGCAAGAACATTTCCAACAATGTAATAACCTAGAACTTGTAGTTAACTTATTTATGGGTATGTTGTTAGTACCTTATTTCAAACACAATTATCACTTGCAACAGCATCTTACGAATGCAAAACATACCTTACTTAAAAAATTATTGCGTCACTTTTTCAGGAACATATGCAGATTACATTGAATGCAGTCTTTGTTACACTGTGTTTGATCAACAACAATCATTTATCGATATCTCAGTACCCATAGGAGATTTGCAGTATCCTTTAGACAGTGTGGTATGTACACATTGTAGAATTTCGTGCGGTAAATTAATTAATTTCGCATTTTCAATATTTTGCGTGGAGGAAGGTGGCTCAAACTAAGGAATGTCAGGTCGGAGGTCCAACAAGTGTTACGTTTTCTTGATAACGAATACATAATTTTCTTTATTACTTAGGTTATCGAACGGCATAGTAAATAAATTTATTTTATTGGGACCCTCATGCAGAAAAAAATAAAAACTGTCTAAATAAAAATAAGAAATTTTTTTTTAGTAACTGTATGTAAAATACATTTTACCACTTGACTGTAATGGATTTTTTTTGTAACATTCTTTTTCAGCAGATTATGTTTAAGTAAATGTTTATTACACAAATATAAATGAAAGAAAAGTTTATTCATTTGATTCTTACATGTGCGTATTTCACAGTGATGAAATCGTGTTTTACTTGGATAATTGTATGTAAAAGGAATTGACAGAATCTCAAAAATAATGTTACTAGCGTAGCGAAGAAAGTCACGACTGCATCCTACGAGCACGATCGGACAAGTGAGTTGTTCTCCCTCGCTGGAAGGGAGAGTCGCGCACGGTTTCTGAGTCACGTCATCTGTACATGGTAGAGCAGAATACAAAAAAAATTGAGAAATTACAAAATTCTTTTATTTTGTTGGACCATAAATACACCAGTCATTTACGTACTAAAATAAAAAAAATTCATTAGGATATACGTACATCACATTACAATATTACTGACCCTTTTAGGAGAGGGGCTTGGAGTTCCCGATGGAACCATTGATTTTACAAGGACGCATGTGCAATGCATGTGGAAGAAAATGTGACGCTTTAAAGAGCTTACAACTTTTGGAAATGCCACACATCTTAACTCTACATTTGAGACGACCAGATCAAGTATCTGGAACTAGAGTCAAATTAAGCCACAAGTACGATAGCTACACCTTTCGTACGATGTTTGATTTGTGTCGTAATGGTAGTTTTCCTACGTTTGAAAAGTCTTTGTTTGCGAACCGAGAGGTTTGCGGCCCGAGCCGAAGGCGAGGGACGTAACGAGGTTCGTAGAGGAGACTTTTCGAACGAGTTCCGGAAAACTGCTTTTTCGCTCGAGGAAGTACTAGCCTCCCAAAACCACCCGAGGGCGGAAGTGGTACATTACGTCACTAGGACACAAAGTACAAATATGAGCGCCCGAAGGCGCGATCGTTGTATGTTGGTGCCCGAGTCGCGTGTAATATTTTTCTTACCAAGGGCGAAAAGTACAATTTTGTGCCCGTTGGCACACTTTGCGCCTAGTAAATCGCTTTGGGCCCTAGGGCAGAAAGTGATTACATGGGCGAAAAGTGTGATTCGAGGTCGCAAAACGGCAGTTGCACTTTGGGCCCGTGGTAAGAAAAATGTTTATTCGCTTTTGAATAGTACTTGTGTACATTACATATTAAATTCAGTAATTGTGTACGTAAGTCGAGCATCCTACTCTGTTTCGACATTTAAATGAAGCTGATGCAACTAGGTTCTTAAATGAACAGGGGTTTATATACTGAAATATTATGTTATAATGGCTGACAGTACGTAATAACAATCTATATACTTTGATTCAATTTCAGAGCAACATTCAGTGCCTAGTTAAATGCTAACATTCTGATGAATCCGCAGAAAAATACGGAAAATGCAGTACAGTATGTAAGCCATTCGATAATAGGTAATAGCTTCATTTTGCGTAAGATGAAAATTGATTGATGACGTGTTTCGCATATTCATACCTGAATTGAGAAACGTTTCATCTAATATACGTAATACCAAAAAACATTCCTGATACGTTAGCGTACTATAAAAATGTATCTTGTTGAAAGTCATAGCAGGCAAAAACGCATTTTTTATTTGAAATAAAAATAGAAATTTTTTATTTGAAAAGCTAATTTTCTCAAAATACCTATTTGAATAGTAATTTTTTCAAAACCTCTAGTTAGGTGCATATGACATTCGGTCTGCATTAACACCCCTTCACTAACATACCTCTCATACAGACCTACTATCCTGATACTTTAGCGCTATTTTTCCTCTTGCATCGATAAACAAAAGAAATACCACATGTCTCGGACACCACCTTTCGCAGACATCAAAGATGCAAGAGAGACAGGGTCACTCCAGAAGTCCTATATTTTCACCTCTCCACCCCACCTCCAACACCCACCAGATTTCAAAAACCGCGCCACTCCTCGAAGCCCCAAATTTCCCCAGCTAGGGACCCCGCTCCTCACCCTCCTCCAACAGTATGACCAAACACTCACCCCGGGCCCGACCGTCGGAGCCAGACGGTGACGTCAGAGTTGTCTGGAAATTACTCACCCATCCTCAAAGTCCCCAAAATTCCCCAGANCTGAAATTTTGCATACCGATTCTTGACACTTCCTAGATGGTTTTAGTATGATTTTTATCTTGAAAAATTTAATAACAATAGCAATAAATAAGCTCAAAGTATTGCAAAAATACGCCAGATTTTCACTTTAGTTCAGTAGGATCCACTAGGTGGCGTTGACATCAAATTGAAGCTACCTGCAACAGAATTAAATAAGTGTGGTCATAATAGGCCAGAGCGTCGCGAGTATTACTGCAACCGTCTACTGGCAGATCATCGAGCTGCATCGAGAATGTAGATGATAGTCGTGCAGCTGGGTACCCCGGTTACCGATGACGCTCTTCTTCAATGGGCAAGTGATCTAAGTCTACTTTCACCCTGAACCTCTAGGATTGACGAGTGACATCAATAAAAAATTTATCCGATAACGTCTCCGGTGGAATACCAGGAGACGTGTCTAGCCAGAGCACATCCTGCTCCAACACTTCAGAGTTATGTGGCCGTAGCACAATCTGTCCTGGTGCCGTCAGAGAATTTTATAACTACAATTGTAAGCCAGGGAAGACAGCCCTGAAGAGTACGGGCAGCCACAACTGCCAACTTCTTAGTGGTCGTTCCAACGGCATTATACCTATACAAAGAAGGTATTCTCCAGTCCCACTTTCCCGACTAACGATGAGCGGTTGCTTATCCGGGGAACGACCTGAAGACGAGATATATTTTGGTCAGCGGCGTATTTCCCTCATGTACGGTCTCCGTACACAGACTTCGAGGGTAAAAGTTAAGCTACCAACAGCTGGCTCTCCATCATAAAGAATAATAATAAGGAATAACTAGAAATTTCACCACTGGCCTTTTTCAGGGCCAATATAAGTATTTACGTTCATTACTTAACCTTCAATCTCATCGGTTCTTTTAAGGGCCACCTGAGCAAGGCTGGGAACCCCGGTGACCGACGACCCTATATTACCCTCTCGACTCTAAGCAATCAAGCAGGAATCACCGATCCTCTCCAAGGTCTGCGCTGGGCGAACCTAACAGCTATGATGGAAAAAAAAACTTGATGCCAACGAGAGTCTCCAATGGGCAAGCATCACGAACCAATCTCTACTAATCTCTCCACCTTAGATCATTAAGACAACTGAGTCTGCAAAAAAAGGTGCTTTAGACACCAACGTCTTCGACGTTATACCAGGAGACGTTGGGAAAGAGCACTACAACTAGCCCCAATGCTTCGGACTTTGTAATTTTTCTTCCGATCAGTCTGGGTCCTCAACAGCAGGCCAGAAAAGATCACCCTGAGGTATCCAGGCAGTCACAATTGCTGTAAACTTTAGTCAAGAAAGAGTTTACTTAAGAAGCTCACCGGTCTTTTTTAGGGCAATCGGACGTCGAACTATCTTGCCAACAAATATATTAGATCTCAACAAAGTTGACAGAAAATAGAATTTAGGGGTCACAAAAGTCGCAAGAGGGTGAATTGGAAGGAAAAATTCAAATGTATCTATAGAATACAATTATAGGCGTCAAAAAAATGACGCAGAAAATTTATCGAGATTAGAACAGCAGCCTCAAAATCGACAAATAAAGAATCCATTACGTGAGAGATCAGCTTCTCATTTTACCCTCACAGTTATCTCTTAAATCTTTAAAAATCTAAATTCAGGTTTTCAAAAAAGAAGAAAATATATTTNTTTGTTGCTCTGGTAATAAAGTTGTGAGATAAGAGGAAAAAAATTTTTTTTAATATATATTTTTGGGAGTTTGAAATCTTAACATCTTAAAAAACTAGCCCTTTTCGTAAATTACACGGGAGGAACTGCAAATCAACCGCTCCTTATGGCCAACAATTATTTTATGGCATAAGGAACGCACGGTACTTTTCAGCATAATTATATTTTTTTTAATTTTTACAGCTTATTATTTGACCAAATAAACTGTATAGATTGCGACCAAATATGTTTTTAGTAAGAAGATTTTTGTACTGAGAAGTGTCAGAAATAAATGTCAAATATCTAACTGAAAACGCTTCACATTACATGTCAACACACTGCGGTGTTCCATTTAGTAAGTCTCGGGCGAAGCCGAAACAGGGGGCCGCTATGTAATTATGATCTCATTTTTGATCTTTTGACGAAAATGTAGTAGACGTATAAGAAAGAAAGAAACTATTATGTAATGTATCCATAATTTTTCTCTATTAATAGAATAATTTTACTTATCCCTTTTTGAATTCGTTTGTATCCGGAAAGTACTTTATTGATAAAATAAAGCTACCACGTGACTTATCATCAGCTACTTAAATCCACAAAATTGGACCGCATGGATTTTTTCAAAAAGGCACTTTATTTTGACCAGAATATAAAAATAATTCATTTCAAGTCCTATACAGCAAATACTTTATTTCGATAAAAATTTTAATTTAAAGTAAATTGTTTGAACGACTCTTCCGCTTCGGTTTCTCTCTGGTAATCCGCTCTCTCAGGTATAGGTATTTATACAGCGGCGATGGGGGCCATTATTCACTTGCCCGATCAGGGGCCCGTCTCTATTTTCGGAAATTCGGAGGAGCTGTTGTTGTAAATGCTATACGCGCGTGACCAATGGTTCTTGTGCCGATGGGCATATAATACACTGTTTCGGAACTCAACGACACATCCGGGATGCAATATAATATGAAGTATAGGTACGCGTGCCCCGCGTGTCTATGTAGAGATATCGGGGAGACGAGGTTTATTGGGGGCAGGGGATGAGTGCTGGTCTATTTGTGTTTTTTTATAGTTCTGTTAATAGAGGGGGGAGGGCGTTGTTGTGACTATACTCTCGTGCACTTGATACTCGCTTGTTTCGAAAAAAAAAAAAAAAAAG
>NW_019379574.1:225058-244999 GCF_000648655.2 Copidosoma floridanum | reverse complement strand
ATAATCATCATCACAATTATTATTATTATTATTATTACTATTATTATAAATACCGCCACTAATATTCTAATTATAAGTTATAACGGCTGTAGCCACCGTTTTGGCGTTTAAGTAGGAGTATTAATTAATAAATCACCAATCGTTTGTTCACCCGAGCATCAATCGAATTGTTAAGCGATTTCCACCACTCTTTTTGCATCGAGTTTAGCTGAACAAACGACCGATGTTTAGGATTAGTAAATATTATTGATATTACGTCATAATATTAAGGTTAAATTATATTGAAATTCTGTCAACTTCGTATGTAAAAGGGAAAGGAAGGGCATAAGCAAGTGAATCTCCTTCCCTTCTCTTAGCGCAAAGAGGAGAGTGAACCGGATGTGGGAAGTGCCAATTTCTGAGTGCCTAAACTAGAGCAGATCTAACCAATGGAATTTTCGGCTATTGTCATTTTTGCAAGATTCTCCCCCGGCAAGCTCTCCTGCGTTGTTATCGAACCAGCGCGTCATCGAGGTCCGCTACTCCTTATAAAAAGTCCGGGAGGTCCCGGAAAAGTTAGTTAATTTTTGTTTTTCACCTTCGAACGGTCGACTGAATAGTTAGAGTCCGCCTCTGCTATCACTTAGTCCTCCACGAGCGCGTAGCAAAAACCTCTTTACTTACCTCGGCTCGTACTGGTTCGTCGTATACTCCAGTTATATTTGAATAAAAGTAAGTGTAAAAGTCATAATTTTCTAGTACTTTTTCTTTTCCGTTTGTAATTTTTTTCGGCCAAGTCCATATTTAAAGTTGTTTACGCGTGAACCAATATCTGCCATGATATTGGTAACGAAGTATCCTCGAAAATTATTTAAAGTTGTTTACGCGTGCACCAATATCCGCCACGATATTGGTACCCGAGGATCTTGTAAAATTATTTAAAGTTGTTTATGCGTGCACCAATATCCGTCACGGTATTGGTACCCGTGGACCCTTGAAAATTGATAAGTTATTTTTCGTGCACGCCACTATTCGCCACGATAGTGGTACTATCGGGGCAAGAACTAATAGAATTAGAGCAAAAGTCGGTACTCACAACGGTATTAATACATCCGAGTCCGGTCGCGAGAAACTAAACCCTTTTTCCCGTAATGGTGCTGTCATCGTCTAGATTGCGGACGAGATACCCTTTAGTACACCGCTCTGGATAAAACCGACTAACTTTAGGCACACCGCGCGCAAGTTAAGGGCATCGGGATATTTCTTGCATACTGATCGCTTCAAGTTGTGTTAAAACAGTCGTAGCCTCTTTGCAAATATCGCGTCGTTAGATAGAACTATCCCTTCAGCTCCATGTCCCACTAACGTGCCCAGCGTGTGTCCCGATTTATTAAGCGAAAGCTTAAACTCAAATAGTACGTCGCGCCGACGTAACAATATGTTACAAAGAAGAATAATTTCGAATGATGCCTTCTATTCGTAATGTAATTGGTTCAATGTATGATCCAGTGATCACGATCCAAACGATGTTCATGGATTGTAAACACAACCCCTTTGCAATTATTTTTTAATTTTCAAAAGTAAAATAAAAATTCATGATTCAATGAAATTAGCCTTTTTTAGTCAAAAATTCAGATTAAAATAATTATAAACGTGTTATAAATTTTATGTGTTTGATAATACTTCGTGTAATAAAAATTTTTTTATTTATGTATGACATTTTTTTTAGTAATTTAATTTTCAAGAAAATAACTAAATTTACGTAAATAATGACCATCTCTGTCGTCAACAGCTATTATGGAAAAAAAATCTGTACTAAAATAAAGATGCTGATTAGAAAAAGAAATGTATAAGAGTATTTAAATTAATTTTTTTACAATAAGTAAATTCAAATATATTACTAAAGTAAAATACAATATTTTACTATCATTTCGAAATAAATTAAAAAAAAGTAATTTTACTTCAAATCATCATATTGTGATATCGGTAGACTAAAATTACAAACAAATTTTTTTCCCCTGTACATTCCCTAGAAATGTTGTTTTAAAGGCACTCGTGCAAAGACCAATGTGCATCCGAAAAGAGGTGAATCACCTACAAGTTACTGAGACCTGCAGTACAATGATGATTTATGTACATGCACGCTGGCCTATGCTGACCAGAAATGAAAATTAAAATATTTTCCTACAACTGTAGATACAAAAGTTCAACTGGGAACAGTTAAACTAAAATGTTAAATGCAGATATAATTTTAGATTAACATAAAGTTAAACATTGGGATAGCTTAGAATTAACACGTAGAAATAAGCGAAAATATTATTACAAGCCAGAATCGTCACAAACAACCAGTACATACTACACCACGAGCAAACAACTACATTACATATTAACTATAACAAACCCGGTACATAACATTAGTTACCTTCCAGGAATTATCCGATTTTTACCATTCAAGTTCGCAAGCTCATGATTTACAGAGTAACCTTTTTTGCATTGCATTAATAATTTCATAAACATACTGCAATAGTCTAATTTGTCATCTAGTTGATTGCTAACACTTTTTCCCAAATGTTGAGGAAAACGGAAAGTAACCCTTCCCCTTTTCTCGACTCGGAGAGAGAGTCCGTAAGCCTGCCACCAATAGGGGTAACAGAGTTTCTGATACCCTAGGGTACCACGAGACTACTTCCTCTCCAACTACTAGCAGCAGAAAAACATGTTGACTAAAATTCTACCAAAATTCCGTATTATTTTTGTAACATTATAAATATTCAAACTACCGGTAAAACAAATTATGTTAACTCACGACAGGCAAAGCGCTAGTATTCTAATAACNACGCAATACACGTGGGTAGCAAACAGAATCATTTTAATCGGTGTTTTTTATTTTGTAAGAAGTATCTTATCAGAATGTTTTTTTTATGATATTAGCAATAAAATTATTCATTATAAATTCACGTATCAAATTAGGAAGCCAAACTGTAAATATAAACAATAATTGAAAATTAAGTAAACACTTTTCTAACTAAACATTGAATACGTAAAAGGTATCAGTAACAATGTTAATAAGTATTTTATGGTGACTCCTCAGTATGGTGCCGTAGTGAAACGGGGCACTGTAGTGGATATTAATTACAAACTATAATAAACGCCGAATAGTAATACTAAGTTAATGGAAAAAAGGCTTACCCTTGGTACACAAAATTACATGTACAGTTTGCTTTGCAGAATTTTTGGTCCAAAATGTAGCCTCGGAGAATATAACAAAATTTAGTGTTTCTTAAGTCAAGGCGTTTTTCATGACATCGATCGCTTACCGCGCCCTCGGTAGAACATTTACTTTTCGCCACAAAAGCGCCATCCAACCGGGGCTACTACTCCTTTGCCGAAAAACATCTTCGGTGTCGGTTGCACTTATATGACGAAACGTACCATTTTAAATACGAAATCAGGCATGCTCACCTTACAGAGTAATTTTTTTTAGAGCACACTAGCTTTTAGGTGTGGTATGTTATCCACGTATGCTACTTAAACTTACCAAAAAATCGTTTAAAAACAATCACAAACGCCGAAAAATAGATGTTCAACCGGAATAGAGCGTAGATGTGCAACGGTGAGTTAACACGTAATTTATATAACATGTAGATTACACACCGAAAATTGTATTTGCGAGTTCCTAACGAGTATGTTAAATATATATTTACAACAATTAGTGCGTAATGAAAATCTGTTCCTTTTCAGCCCATGCATTCTGATATTCAACTCATTGAAAAATTATGCTTCTGAGTACGTTGAAGAAACTTTGGTTTACTTCATAAGGAAATGTTTATTTATGAAAGGAGAAGTGATAGACCCTTTGGATAATTTTACTTATTGTGTGGACGTTCCTCAACAGGAAAATACGATAGATTGCGGACTTTTTATGTTGCAATGTGTAGAAAATTTATTTTGGTAATATTGATATTTTTATTAAGATATACATTATTTACATAAATGTATAGTTGGGTTTTTTTGAAAAAAAATTTTTTCATTCCGGTACACAAAGCAGAAAAGCCATACGTGCTCTCGGGGCGCACTTTGTGGTCTCCTAATTATTTTAATGTTATGAAGCCGAGGTTTCTTTCAATAAGCGCATGTACTGCGCAAAGCAACGCAAATCTATTGGATCCAATTGTAAATTATTACGTGTATTTGCTTTATTTAAAAACGGAAAAGTAGTAGCTATCAATGTTTTTTACGTAATAAATTATTTTTAATCTTATCAAAATAATATATTGTAATACGAGTCTAGTCCTAATTTACCTACTTATTTAAAAGTTAGGTAAAGTCGATTTTTGAATAATTGATTTTGAAATGTAGGCTTGCAAATTGGTATGAACTTTCGTGTTAAATACTTAATAGCTTGGAGTGTAGAGTAAGCATTTTATAAAATATAATATGTAAAACATTAACCCAAAACCCTTATATTCTTGAGACTCTAAGAAACTCTCAAGTGGATTCATCGTGTTTCACTTTTTCTGGAGTATGCTTATGAAATGCTCATAGTACTGTATGTGTACTGGAGCTCAATTTGAGGTAGAGTTAAGTGTTTTTCGACATGAATTGTTAAATTATTGTATTAAATATTGAGGTGATGAGCAACGTTGGTTGACTTAAAAAAAACTAAAGTATTCATCATACTAATTTAATAATATAATTATATTAAAAATTATACATTTTGCAGTCCCCAATGTTGGATTACAAAAATTTGCCGTCCCTAAGAAAGTGGTTTGGGAATGCAGAAATTACTGGAAAACGACAACAAATTCGAGATGTTATAATCTGTAAATCTATCAATTACTTTAATATAACGGTTTTTTAAAAAAAATGGGAAAAGTATCGGTTACTTATTACACATAAAATGTGTTACGGAGAAAAATGACGTTATTTGCAGTGCTCCCAAAGAAATAATATTTTGTGAATACATAATACAATACACCCTTTTCTAATGTAGAACAACGATTTGTGTTATTAAATTTTAATAGTAAATAAATTATTTTTTAATAATACACATGTACATGACTGATTTCGCCAAAACTAGATCAGACGATATCCCCAGTTATGTTATTATATTATTATATATTATATTATTCTATTTGGATCGAGATTAATTTATAAAAAGTTGTGTTTGAGCTTTCCGCTCAAATCATAAAAAAAACTTCACTTAAAGTTTTTTTATCAAAATTTTATCAAACACGATATACGTGTCTCAGCGTTTTGCCGAATTACCTTTTTTTCGCCAAATACCATTGTAATAAAACTAAAACTGAAACAAAGTTCTGTCGATTACAAATAAATTTATTAAATCACGTGTAACCAATCAAAATTAATAGTGCTTTACAAAAAATCTA
The DNA here is from genome assembly GCF_000648655.2 of Copidosoma floridanum. The sequence continues at coordinate 239,630 of NW_019379574.1, read as the reverse complement.
TATAACTTTTCCTATAAAAATCCAAAAATTCTCATTTTTAGTGATTTTGGATGTTCTTTTTTAAACAGTTATTACTTTCGAACGGCAGCAGTTAATAAAACCACCTATTACGGTAGTCTCTAACTTTCATACAAACTGAGTGAAAATTCCGTATCATTAGCAGCGGCTCTCTCGCACGTACCAAAGTTACACGTACTTTTTTCGATAATTAATTAAAATTCTTGTTAGGTGAGAGTCGATGCTTACACAAACATGAGCGAATAAAAAGGGTATGTGTGTCTGGCTATATGGTGCAAAACGCAAAAACCCAGATAACTCGACGAATTTTCATGTATAATACATGAACCTCTAGCTATTTAATCAAATAACCCAATCAGTAATAACACAAGAGCCTATCACCAGATGGCGTGGGGCGCTCATTGGCCAGTGTATTAATTAATAAACAACAAATTAATTACACAAGTGCCTATCCCCAATGACACGGGGCGCGTACTGGACACTTTATGTATTAATAAACTGTAAATAAATAACACAAGCGCCAATTACTTGATAATCCGTGGCGCTTACTGGCCACTTTAATAATTGATAAACTGTTAATCAGTAACGCAAGCACTAATAACCCGATCACCTTATCTTACTTTAAAGAGTGGCCAGTACGCGCCCCTGGTCATCTGGTGATAGGCACTTATGTTATTAATCAACGTTTTATTGATTAACAAAGTAGCTAGTAAGCGCCCCAGATTATTGGGTGATAGGTGCTTGTATTATTAAAAATGGACTAAAATTGACTTATACAAAATACCGTACATCATTTGACCCAAAAACTTTGTAGTTGAATCGCTTCAGATCGTATGAAATGTAGAACTNAATCATTATTATTATTATTATTATTATTACTATTATTATAAATACCGCCACTAATATTCTAATTATAAGTTATAACGGCTGTAGCCACCGTTTTGGCGTTTAAGTAGGAGTATTAATTAATAAATCACCAATCGTTTGTTCACCCGAGCATCAATCGAATTGTTAAGCGATTTCCACCACTCTTTTTGCATCGAGTTTAGCTGAACAAACGACCGATGTTTAGGATTAGTAAATATTATTGATATTACGTCATAATATTAAGGTTAAATTATATTGAAATTCTGTCAACTTCGTATGTAAAAGGGAAAGGAAGGGCATAAGCAAGTGAATCTCCTTCCCTTCTCTTAGCGCAAAGAGGAGAGTGAACCGGATGTGGGAAGTGCCAATTTCTGAGTGCCTAAACTAGAGCAGATCTAACCAATGGAATTTTCGGCTATTGTCATTTTTGCAAGATTCTCCCCCGGCAAGCTCTCCTGCGTTGTTATCGAACCAGCGCGTCATCGAGGTCCGCTACTCCTTATAAAAAGTCCGGGAGGTCCCGGAAAAGTTAGTTAATTTTTGTTTTTCACCTTCGAACGGTCGACTGAATAGTTAGAGTCCGCCTCTGCTATCACTTAGTCCTCCACGAGCGCGTAGCAAAAACCTCTTTACTTACCTCGGCTCGTACTGGTTCGTCGTATACTCCAGTTATATTTGAATAAAAGTAAGTGTAAAAGTCATAATTTTCTAGTACTTTTTCTTTTCCGTTTGTAATTTTTTTCGGCCAAGTCCATATTTAAAGTTGTTTACGCGTGAACCAATATCTGCCATGATATTGGTAACGAAGTATCCTCGAAAATTATTTAAAGTTGTTTACGCGTGCACCAATATCCGCCACGATATTGGTACCCGAGGATCTTGTAAAATTATTTAAAGTTGTTTATGCGTGCACCAATATCCGTCACGGTATTGGTACCCGTGGACCCTTGAAAATTGATAAGTTATTTTTCGTGCACGCCACTATTCGCCACGATAGTGGTACTATCGGGGCAAGAACTAATAGAATTAGAGCAAAAGTCGGTACTCACAACGGTATTAATACATCCGAGTCCGGTCGCGAGAAACTAAACCCTTTTTCCCGTAATGGTGCTGTCATCGTCTAGATTGCGGACGAGATACCCTTTAGTACACCGCTCTGGATAAAACCGACTAACTTTAGGCACACCGCGCGCAAGTTAAGGGCATCGGGATATTTCTTGCATACTGATCGCTTCAAGTTGTGTTAAAACAGTCGTAGCCTCTTTGCAAATATCGCGTCGTTAGATAGAACTATCCCTTCAGCTCCATGTCCCACTAACGTGCCCAGCGTGTGTCCCGATTTATTAAGCGAAAGCTTAAACTCAAATAGTACGTCGCGCCGACGTAACAATATGTTACAAAGAAGAATAATTTCGAATGATGCCTTCTATTCGTAATGTAATTGGTTCAATGTATGATCCAGTGATCACGATCCAAACGATGTTCATGGATTGTAAACACAACCCCTTTGCAATTATTTTTTAATTTTCAAAAGTAAAATAAAAATTCATGATTCAATGAAATTAGCCTTTTTTAGTCAAAAATTCAGATTAAAATAATTATAAACGTGTTATAAATTTTATGTGTTTGATAATACTTCGTGTAATAAAAATTTTTTTATTTATGTATGACATTTTTTTTAGTAATTTAATTTTCAAGAAAATAACTAAATTTACGTAAATAATGACCATCTCTGTCGTCAATATTTTATACGAAGATGTTCTCTTAAAAGTGTATTAAAAAACCGTATCATGCTCGTACAATACATTTGTGATGGTATTACTGTTAATTCAAGTATAAGTATGGCATTAAGTCTTCTGTTTGGTATATACGTAGTTGCACATTTTTTTCGAATGTTGTAATTAACATATTGTTTCTGCAGGGTTGGGTATAGAAAATATGTACAAACTATTTTGTGTAATTGTACATAGTGAAAATGCTAATAGTGGTCACTACTTTGCTTATATCTGTGATTTCGAAACTAACAATTGGTTTTGCTTCAATAATAGCACGGTAACACCGGTAATATGAATTTTCACGTGTTTTATAGTGTTTACAAAAAATCAATGGGGTAGAAAACGAAAACGATTGTGGAATATGTAAAACAAAATATTTTAGGTTTCAGAATGACAAGTAGCAGATGCATTTGGAAATGAAGAAGACGGAAATTGCGTTAATGATACGGAAAAAAACAGTACAAACGCTTATATCTTATTGTACAGACGAGCATCGGGATCACCAAATGTCTCACGAAATACCGCAGATAAATGTTCAGATCGACTTACGGTGCATAATAGTTAACTATCAAAATGATCTAGGATGGGTATCCAAAAAACCCAGGTATCCCACCCTAACTTACCTTTTCCTAGCATTAATTGTAGATACTTCGTTTTATACCGCAAGTTTGAGTCGTCCCGTTTCTTGGCGCTGATTTGAGTTCTCCGATGTCTTATCGCTAAACAGAGTTATCCCTATGATCCTCTGAGGTGATGAACAGTAAAAAAAAATTATCTACTTTTCGTACAGTAAATATTAATCCATTATATTAAATAAACAAATTTTACAGTCAAATATGTGATTCAATGTTACTCGATTAGTTGAATTTTTAAATATTGATTGTACTTTGTATTTTATGCCATAACTTCAAACATACAGGATCAGCATTCGTTGACAAGAAAAAAAAAATTTGCGTATTCGCTCAAATGACAAAAGGTTGATTGAATTTTTTGGCCTCGCCGACCCCGCATCATTTCATAAAAGCGGAAAGAGGAATTTTGTATTTTTGGGTGCATTTTCTGCGTATCGGAAACACCACGCCTGTCGGTAAAAATTGTTTTTGGGATATGGATTCATACGAAACTGATTATATATATGGCTATTCCAAGAAAGGACTTTCATAGTATTTACTAGCTTACGGGGGATTAAGCCTAAAATAGTCATTGTCAAATCTTAATAAAACTCGACATACTTATAGTTCCATTTTAAAGCTAAGCCGCTGTTGAAATGTATGTCACTGTTAAAAAACCGGGTTGTTTTGATACGGTTTTTATATATGGAGTGAGAAGCACCTTTGTTAATTAATTTCGATTTCCCTTCGAAGAAAAGGCATCTGCTCAAAGCACAAATTTTTTTCCTACTAATTCATTGAGTTGTTATTGTCGATATATTGACGTTTGTCAATTGCAGAACGAAGTTAAGGTCATGAATATCATTTTAAACACTTCACAAGAAGAACCACATGCAATTTATGGTGACGGAGACACTTGCGAATCACAACTACCTTTAAAAATGGTTGGCGTTAATTCCAATCGAGTAGGGGACAATCTTGAAGTAGACGACGTTCTTCATAAAAATGACGAGTATGACAGTACATACGAATACGTACGTAAAAAATTAAATAAAATTTTAACTAATAACGTATTAAAACGATTTAAATCTAGTAAAATTAGAAATAAAATTTTCTATGGTGTGGATAGTGTGACAGTACTGTGTAAGCATCCTGTTGTATTTGTTAATTGTTTCAAAACTGTATGCAATTGATTTGGTGTTTACCTAATGAAAATCTACGATATAAGAGTAATGATAAAACTATACTAATTTTATGTAATTTTGCTGGTGGATGGATTCGAATTTAGGGTTCGTTATGAAATCGCATATTAGTGGTTCTGCCGTAAGTGGCTCATTTCGTGACCAGGGCTCATGCTACTAAATGAAACTTAAACTGAATATTCTAATTATATGAAGTTATGTTAAACGTGTTAAACTTTCTTGGAAAAAAAACTTTTAAGTTGATATTTTGACTCTTTAATGAAATAATTAAGAAAGTTTAGTCAAAATGTCACTTCCGTACACTGTCCCAATCTTAATTTTGTAGCTAAAAGCTCCTACTTAAAAAAAAAAAACTTTTTTGCCATATCCTCACACATACATTGTAAAGTATATACTTCGTATATTACATTCATGGTATATTAACTTTAATTTTTAATCTATAACCAAGCGTTTTCATCAAATACTAAATGTCCCACGATTTAAACTGAAATGTCGGTGATAGTGTCTCGGTGTTTGGTCTAATTGACCTTTTTTTGTGAGACATTTCGGTGAATATCTATTTCACTTCCAACTCTAGTACACTATTTTAAGCAGTTAAAAATAGACTCAAATGACTGCTGAAACGAAGCTTTATCGATTACAAAAAACTTTTTGCATTTTTGGTGCCACCAATCAAAATATAACAAATTCCCGGCAAAAATCTACGAAATCTCATTTTTAGCGATTTTTATGGCACCTTTTTGAACAGGTTTAACTTTTAAACGAAGACATTAAATGGGACGAAATTTTTTTACAATCGATATGATTTAATCGTAACTTTAATTTAATGTGGGTTGTAACACTTTTACTATACAAGCAGCTTAGTCACACGTATCAGAAGACGTACTTTTTTTAAAAATGGACTAAAATTGACTTATACAAAATACCGTACATCATTTGACCCAAAAACTTTGTAGTTGAATCGCTTCAGATCGTATGAAATGTAGAACTACTATGAAAAATAATTTTTTTTAACCAACTTTTATTGAACGATTCTTTAAGGCATTTTGAGCCACTTATCGCAGAATCACCTAAATGTATACATAGGTTATCACACTTTTTCATTTCTTTTGTTGTAGCAATTGTGTTATCTACGTGCGTATGTTACGTGTCAAACATGTGACACGACATATTTATCGACGTACTCATTTTAGCCAATTTTATCGGAGAAAAGAATGGTATTTATAAAAAACTGGGTAAACAATAGTAATTGTAGTGACCGTAAAGACAGAAGGGTTTGACATTTGCTCAACGTACACTCTCCATTGTATTAGCGACAGTTTGAAAACTAAATACAAATTACAGACTCACTTGAAAATGAGCGATAGTGAACCATCAGCAGAGTATGACGAGAACGTGAATTACAACGAAGACTCGCAACCGCTCAATATATTGACTGCTGAGTCAATTGATCAAATGCAAATTGAAGACGATTGCGGCCAAGATGTTGTAGATAACGTTTAACTAGAGGGAACACGCCATAAACATTCTGCTGATATTACATCTATGGAGGAGTTCTTCCTGGGATCTTGTTAATTTCATGAAATATATTGCATTGTGGTTTAAGTGGCACGTGCTTAACAGAATACGTACTATTTAAAAAAAAGTGGCTGGAATTGCGTAACTATTCGGCTACTCTTACTTTGGGAATTCAATCAGCCCCGTCTAAGGTAGGTTTGCTTGAGAGCCAACCTTTTCCTACTTAGCTTTACCGGGGATGTTACCGGGAAATTGAAAATAAAATTTTCCTTCGGAAAATATCGTTAATTCAAGTTACTATCGTTTTTATTTAAGTATTTCTCACTCCAGTAGATTATGGACATAATCCTGTATTTGTATGCAGGAAAAGTTTGCAAGAATCAGTTGTTTACAATACTTTTTAAATAGTTGATAAATACTACATTCCGTGGTAGTTATCCGTCCGTATAGTTAATTTACTAATGCTTGCAAAGTTTTGTGTGTGTATGAAAAATCTGTGCATATTTCGGAGGAGGGATAGAAACGTACATACAAGTATAGTTGACTGAGATTAACAATATTTTACAAAATACAATTCGATTGTTGTGTGATCAGCAATACTTGCCTGGCACAAACGAGTTGAAACATTGCTTGGCTCCTAAACGATCCTAGCTTAGACGATGCTGCTTGCACAATTTTTATGAACTTCCTATAAAAAAAGCAAATTTTTTGTACATTATGTTTCCCGCTGGAAATCTGTTTTAATGTGTGAGTAATGTGTTATCCGAATCAAAACGTAAACTGTATGTCAAAACGGAGAATGGATACTTTATAAAACAATTTTTTATTTATATAATAACCCTTACGCTAAGATGTACAAGTGTAAAAGTCTTGAATGTCTTATTATTTCGTATGGCAAGTATGTTACACGCGCAATAACATTTTAGGGTTCTGTAGAGAGTAGACACCGACTTCTGCACATGTACGTAAAACATATTTAATGTACTTCAGAGGAAAATCAGAAAAAAATTGTATTGCAGGTCAGAAAGGTCACTCAATGTCTCAGAAAAATTATCCAATACATCAACTTATTCCACATTAATTAGAGTATCTGGAGAATTGCGAACCACACCACAGTGTGAAGTCGTAGATGTCGTAAGCAACATGCACACAACACTGGTTTTACATTCTTTAGTTTTGCTCCATATGCTTATTTAAATGCAATATTGTAAATATACATACACATATATAAGGAAATGTAATCCAAATGTGACTGACGCGTCCATAAAAAAGAAAAAAAAGTACCAACGCACATGCTGAAAAAAATTTTTTTCTTGTTGTACAAATGCTCGGGTACAATTAAATAATTGTGCTAATGTAGTTTAGGCTTTGTGACACTGGTTTCAAGGTGGTTTACTACCTTGGGGGGGTGAGGTCATAGGGATGTCCGACTTTTTTCCTCTCTTGCGTTATAAACACGCGCGATTGTCCTATATTCTAACATTAGAGCTAGGAAATATTCCTGATGCCTTACGTTAACGCTTAATCGTTTTTTATCGAAATTAATGTTGGTAGTTTTTGTATATCACGGATCATCATGAAAAAAACAATATGTTTCAGCGTTTGTTTTTTTGTGTCGCGTAAATTCAAATTTGAATTCGATTTTTTCGTACATGGTTTATTCAGCGATAATTTAATGAGCCAAGGTCAACAGATCTAAAAATTCCGAAAAGTCTGGCCTCTGTCTTAATACAGCTGTGCGCAGTGCAGATATACGAGTTCAAATTAATAAGGAGGCATTTCAGTCAATCACTGTTAATAATTACAATTCCGATTTGTATTTACTTAAAGCAGACTGTACTGTTTTTACATATATAGCTTGTACACGGTGAATACTCAAAATGTATGTTTACAATCCTTATGATATATGTTTCAGCTTGAAGAGGATGGAGTGCGTGAATCAGAGGAATTTGAAGCCTGGTTAACAAAATTGAAAGCGGTAACAACAATACTGAATTGTTGTCCAAACCAGATGTAAGTGATGATAAAACTTACGTTGTTTCTTACAGTAATAATAATTTGCCCAAAATTGAGTGTCAATGTATAAATGCAGAATCTTAATATATCCGGCCCTACCAATCCGAGGAGGAATTACCATTTACGCTGCAAATGTTAGATGTCTTGACGAAAATGTGAACTTCAACGATGCCATCATAAATTTTTATCTACAATATACATTTGGAACTAATAAGCAGCAGTCATCGTGATAAGTCACATTTTTAATACCTTTTGTTATACAAGATTGCAGAATGAATTACAACAATTGAGCGCACCAAAAATTAAACAGAAGAAATTTTGAATTTTAAAAAATCATTTCCTTATCTTTCCGATCAATGATACGTAAGTATTTTTTGTTAGTTCCAGAGTCACATGTTTACAAGATTGCTAAAATAGGACTTATAAGAGTTGATGACTTTACATGTCATGTTGCAGACTTAGCTGTTTTTATTTTAATGAACATTGTGTGTTTAATGCGTACATTATGCGATACGCAATACACGTTGTTAGCAGACAGAATGATTTGAAATGGTGTTTTTTATTTTGGAGGCAGTGTCTTATTAGAATGGCTTTTTAATGATATTGATAAAATTATTGTTTGTAAGTTCACGTAATAAAAATCAAAGCCAAACTATCAACATTAACAATAATTAAAAGTTGAACACACAGTTTTGTAACTTAACATTGAATACGTAAAAAGTATCAGTAACAATGTCAATAAGTATTTTACTGGTGACTCGTCAGTATGGTGCCATATTGAGGCGGGGAACTGTAGTGAGTAATAATTATAAACTATAATCAATGCCAAATAGAAATACTAAGTTAACGTAAAAAAAGTCTTGCCCTTGGTACACAAAATTATACCTACATTTTACTTTGTAAGATTTTTGGTCCAAAAAGTAGCCCCAAAGAAAGTGGCACTTATATGACGAAATTTAGTGTTTCTTAAGTCAAGGCGTTTTTCATGACATCGATCGCTTACCGCGCCCTCGGTAGAACATTTACTTTTCGCCACAAAAGCGCCATCCAACCGGGGCTACTACTCCTTTGCCGAAAAACATCTTCGGTGTCGGTTGCACTTATATGACGAAACGTACCATTTTAAATACGAAATCAGGCATGCTCACCTTACAGAGTAATTTTTTTTAGAGCACACTAGCTTTTAGGTGTGGTATGTTATCCACGTATGCTGCTTAAATTTCCGAAAAATCTTTTAACAAGAATCACAAGCGTCGAAAAATAGAAGATGTTCAACCGGAAGAGTGCATAGATGTTAAATGGTGAGTTAACACGTAAATTATACAACATGTAGATTACATAACGAAAATTACATTTGCGAGCTCCTCATATATATATTTACAACAATTAGTGCGTAATAAAAATCTGTTCCTATTTAGCCTATGCATTCTGATTCTCAACTCATTGAGAAATTATGCTCCTGAGTATTTTAAAGAAACTTTGGTTTACCTTATAAGGAAACATTTGTTTTTGAAAGGAGAAGTGATAGACCATTTGAATAGTTTTACTTATTGTGTGGACGTTCCTCAACAGGAAAATATAACAGATTGCGGACTTTTTATGTTGCAATGAGTAGAAAACTTTTTTTTGGTAATACTAATTTTTCTAATAAGATTTGCATTACTTACATACATGTATAGTTTGGTTTTTTTGAAAAAAAATTTTTTCGCTTTACTGTATGTGTACTGGAGCTCAATTTAAGGTAGAGTTAAGTGTGTTATTCAATATGAATTGGTAAATTAATCATAATAAATATTGAGTTTATAAGCAACGTCGGTTGATTTCAAAAAACCAAAGTATTCATCATACTTAGTCGATATTGTAATTCTAGTAAAAATTATACATTTTGCAGTGCTCAATTTTGGATTACAAAAATTTGCTGTCCCTAAGAAAATGGTTTGGGAAAGCAGAAGTTTTTGGAAAATGACAACAAATTTGTGATGTTATAATGTGTTAATCTATGAATTACTTAAATGTAACGGTTTAAAAAAAATGGGAAAAGTATCTGTTACTAATTGCACATAAAATGTGTTACGGAGAAAAATGGCCTTATTTGCAGTGTTTCCAAAGAAGTAATATTTTGTGAATACATAATACAGTACATCCTTTTGTGATGTAGAAAAACAATTTGTGTTATAGAATGTTAATAGTAAATACATAATTTATTAATAACACATATGTACAAGACTAATTCCGCCGAAACTCGATCAGACGATATCCCCAGTTCTCATGCGCTCGCTGGAGATAAATGTATTTTATTCATGTTGAGATTTATTTATAAAAAGTTGTGTTTAAGCTTTCCACTCAAATCATAAAAAAAACTTCACTTAAAAGTTTATCATCAAAATTTTTACAGCACTATTGGTCTAAAACACGATATTCGTGTCTCGGCGTTTTGCCAAATTACCTTTTTTCCGCGAAATTTAATTATGATTCAGCTAAAATTAAAACTGAAACAAAGTTTTGTCGATTAAAAATAAATTCATTCAATTACGTGTAACCAATTAAAATTGATAGTTCCTTACAAAAAATCTTTGAATTTTTTTTGATAAAAGTCCAAAAAATCTCATTTTCAGTGATTTTCAACATTCTTTTTTAAACAGTTTTAAATTTCAAACGGCAGCAGTTAATAAAACCACCTGTTATGGTGGAGCTTGCCTCCAGTTTTCATACAAAGTGAGTGAAAATACCGTAACATTACCAGTGGCTCTCTTGAACGTACCAAAATAACGCGTAGTTTTTTCGATAATAAATGAAAATTCTCTTTTGAAAAATGTCTTACGTCTATCGACCCAAAAAAATTGTAGTAGAATAGCTAAAGATATTGGATGTCAATTTTATTTGACATCTGACAAAAATTATTTCACTAAGTTTTCAAAAGAGTTGAAACAAAAATTTTCCTAATTTTTGCAACAACTGGTTTATGAAGACTCACTCTTTCTACATTACTTTTCTTTATTGTTCATAATACACAATTCAGAACAGCCTGTTGCTCAGTTCCGTTACAAAAAATGGTTCAGTTTTAATAGTGGTGATTATACTGACACTGTGTTATTGAATAGTAGAACCAATGAAAATGTAATCGGTTATCATATTTATTTTTAAATATATTTTAGGCATTAGACATATTCATGACAAATTTTTAAGTACACTTTGTTTTGATCAAAGTTGTTCGATGGATTAAGAAAGCCTTTTAATGAGTCTGCTAAAACGAAGCACATTATTTTTTTGATATACTTCTAGTAAAAAGTAACTTTCTGTAAACTAAAAATTCAAAAAAATGTAATTGGAATTGTAATAGCTCACCGTCATGAGTTGTACGTAGCTAAAAAAATGATTCTTTAGTACGTAAAACATCCTGTTATGCTGTATAACAATGGTTTCGTTAAATGATACGTGAAAAAAGATATTTTTGTTTTGTCAGACATGCACGTGTATGTACTAACAGGAGTATGAATATATATGAATACATTAATTTACATGTATTTCTCGAAAGACTAACTCGTGCATAATTAAGGTAACAAGTCCAAAAATAATTGTACCGATACCTCCAACCTCAGATCGTAATAAAACCACCACAGGTATTGTTCAATAGATGACGCACATTAACATCTTCAAGCATCATAACCAAAATCGGGTTGCTGAGTNTTAATAGAGTGGCTAGTAAACGCTCCAGGACACCCAAGTAGGAATAGCCTGCTGCTCAGTTCAATTACAAAAAATAGTTCAGTTTTAATTGTGATGATTATACTGACACCGTGTTATTTAGTAGTCGAACCAATAAAAATGTAATTGGTTATCATATTTATTTATAAATATATTGTAAAAACGCATTAGAAATATCCATGACAAATTTTTAAGTACACATTGTTTTGATCGAAGCTGTTCAATGGATTAAAAAAGCTTTTTAATGCATCTGTTAAAACGAAACACATTATTTTTTTTAAATACCTCTAGTAAAAAGTAACTTTCTGTTAACTATAAATATATTGTAAAAACGCATTAGAAATATCCATGACAAATTTTTAAGTACACATTGTTTTGATCGAAGCTGTTCAATGGATTAAAAAAGCTTTTTAATGCATCTGTTAAAACGAAACACATTATTTTTTTTAAATACCTCTAGTAAAAAGTAACTTTCTGTTAACTAAAATTACAAAAAATTGTTATTTGAATTGTAATAACACACCGTTATGAGTTGTACGTAGCAAAAAAATTTTTCTTTAGTACGTAAACATCCTGTTATGCTGTGTAACAATGATTTCGTAAAATGAAATGTGGAAAAAAATTTTTTTTTTTAGATATGCACGTGTATGCACTCACAGGAGTATAAATATATTAAAAAATTAATGTACATGCATTTCTCGCAAGACTGACTTGTGCGTAATTAAGGCAACGAGCCCAAAAATCATTTTACCGATACCGATGGCCTAAGATCGTGATAAAACCACCACAGGTATATTGTTTAATAGATGACGCAAATTAACATCTTCAAACATCATAACCAAGATGGGGATGCTGCGTGCTTTACAATTGCGACTACGTACTGGCACTCGTGCCAGTGTGGCAATAATTTATGGTTCGGTAAAAATTTGCGATCCAGTATTGAACAGATTGGCCTGTCGATTAAGTGTTTGTTTGATGCAGTAGCTCTGCTTCTTTAACGCGAGTAGCTATTGGATATAGCAATTATAGCAATAAGTTATACAAAGCTGAAATCAAAACTGTCATAAAATAAAATCACCACCCAAACCCTTACGCATATTTTTCACCATCCGTCTGCTAACTGACTGTTGAGATGATGCTGCCAACCTTATAGAGTAAAAAGTAGATACTTCAATATATACAGATATACCATGATACATGACATGCATGAAGGCAATAAAAGACAATGGTAATCACATTATTACTTAAAAAAACATGGCATGTGTCACTAAATGCATAGACAATTGTTTATTCATACTTAATAGTCAGTTTACAAGACTCCAGACATCAAAAACATTGAAAAATACACACGCAACGTATATTACATTAAAGTAATAATAATTGGGTAATTAACCATTGTAAAATTATTTTCTCATTGTAAAAACCTTCGTTTGATTTGCTTATCAATTTTTAATGGCTTAATTAATTGTTTTTTGATTATTTGTTTTTTGTATTTGTTTGTATTTTTAAATTTCCCGCGGGGGGGATGACACTTTTGGGAGCACTGCTGCGAGGCCCAACGAGCTGGCTGACGCTAAGACCAGAAAGAGAGCGCAATACATACCGTATCTCTTTCTCTTTCTAACCATGAGAGTAGTGCGGAGACTGCGGGAGGAGAGCACCTGATGACCCTTTCTCCACCCGTGCGCAGCTCGTTGGGCCACGCAGTCTATTTTTAGGTATATTTGGGGACCGAGATTGGGCGTACGCCGTCGAACCACGCTCGCCTGCGCTTGCCCGAACTTAACCAAAGAACGAGCGTTCTTTGGGTAAACGCGGGCGACCCACGTTGGGGACCAGCTGATAGAAATAGATATACTCGCTTGGGTGATATGGTAAGGAAAGGTTAGTCTGCAGACAGGACACACCACAACATCACAGATGACAGAGTAGGAGGAGAGACTCCAGCCAATCAGGACCCTCAGTGGATCTGCTGGTTACCAACGTGGATCTCCCGCGTTCATCCAAAGAACCCTCTTTCTTTGATTAAGTTAGGGCAAGCGCAGACGAGCGCGGATTGACGGCGTATGCCTAATCTCGGTCCCCAAACATACCTTGTATGTCTATGCAGCCGTGCAACCGTAGCCTAAAGACGCAGTCCGATGATACGAAATAGAGCATAGAGCTCTACATTAAGGACGCTTATCACACATAGCATTTTCTATACGATTTTCCTGAAATTTCAACAGGATACTCGTAATGATGTGAGAAAGTATCATGTAAAATTTGAGATCGTTTACAACACCGTTTTTTAAATATTGAATGTTAAAAAACTTCAATTTAACACGTAACCTTATGGAGGAGTCACATGAAAATGGAATTTATAAGAAAATGCTATGAAGAATTTTTCCAATTTTTTTTTTGCATGACGCAATACCATAATGCTGGTCTTATTCTCAATTTTCAGAAAGATCGACAAGCTACTTTTGCAGTTAAATAAAGAAAACAGTGTCAGACGCCTATATATATATATGAACAAATGTATTCGAAACAGTTGCTGGCGCTGCCGTATGCTCACTCCCCCCGCACTCTCTATATTTCCCCTCTAACTGTGATGAACGTCCTTAAACCGTCTGTAGTGGGAAAGCATGAGACTTTTGTGGACTCCACGTGATTTCATAATATATACCCACAACATTGAAGAGTTATGTGGACCGTCCTTATAAGTACGGTTTTGTCCTCACAGTAACTTTCTTTTACCCAATAATATCCGCATAAGTCACCATTGACACACACACCCACACAAACACGCGCGCGAACGCACACACACACACACACACACATATATATATATATATATATATATATATATATACACGTA
>NW_019379574.1:138667-225012 GCF_000648655.2 Copidosoma floridanum | reverse complement strand
ATATTGTACAATCATACATATATGTAAATTTTTCTGTTACAAAAAAGCTTATCTAATAAAATTTTCATCTCTGAATACTTTAATTCTAAATATGAGTTGTATTTATCATATTATAATAAAATATTGTGATCCCAAACTGTATGTTGTATGTATATTTCAAGTATACTGGAATGTAAGAAACATCATTAAGAAAAGTGAGCAAACTGAATAACAATTGATCATTTATCTAACAAGTCCATCATTTTGTAGATATTAAATATAAATCATATGTTGTTATTAAATTTTCAAGTTTTAAGGAGGCTCCCTCGTGACAGTTCCCGAACCAAGACCAGATGAATTTAATAGTTAAAAATCTAATTAATCGAATGATATAATTATTGATATCGCTTACCCTGCAAAATTTGAAGATATTATTAATTTAATGTAGCGCTTTATAACACGTATCTTTATGGTGGAGCTCACACACGTGATGAAAACAACTGGAAAAACTCAAATAAATCAACAGTTCCCGTAATAAAAGTCCACACGTTTTGTAGAAAAAAATTTCCTCTTTCACATGATGCCTAGCAAAGTAAGTAATACCTTGGAAAATTTCGAGATATCCTATTAAATCAAGTCGTTGTATTTCCACAGGTTAGTCTGTGTTCCCTTGCGCTACACTAAGAGGGAATTGGTGGGGATGTTCCTTTGGATACAGAAGAGACGCGCTACCATAGCTCTAGCGGTGCCTCTCTCCTACCTAGTAGAGCTGCTTTCCCAATCTAGGCGAGCAGCTGCTAAGTGTCAAGGGACAGCTTTTCTAACCTATTAAAAGTTTTTCTAACGTCTTTTGGATAAAAATGAGATTTTATGCGTTTCTTATAGAATTTAAAAGTAATCTTATCACTACAAAAAAAATTTTCTCCACCCAATAAAGTTTTTTCATTAAACAAAAAGAATTCTTTAAGAATTTTAATATAGTGGATATTTGCGATTTCTTAAAGAAGTTAAAAAGTATTCTTTTTGATTATTTTTGGAAAAAAAGTTCTTTTGGAGTTCTTATAGAGTTATTAAAATAATTTTTCTGCGTATTGGGTATTGTTCCATTTGCAATGTCAATTAAGAATAGTAAAAGTTTTAAATCTGTATACAGCATATTACTTTTTAATTTCATAATCTTACAGTGTTTCCATAGAAATTAATACTTTATAGTCTCACTTATTATAAAACTTTCACACTCATGCTTCATCACCGGAAGTATTTGTCTAAAATCGCCTCCTAAGATAGATAATTTTCCACCAAATGGAATATCATTATTACACAAATCTTTCAAAGTGTTATCTACTGTTTCCAAAGCTTTTTAGGGCTCATTGAGCTCCAAGGAAGACTGTATGATCCCTGTCAGATTTCCCAACAGTAGTGTGGAGGTGGTGGGAGGCGGTGGGGGGTCACGCAAAAATGCGTGGGGGGTCAGTGGGTGGCTGCAGGGGGTTGAAGAGGATTTTAGAAAGAACTGCTATGTGTTAAAATAAGCTAGAAAATGACGGGTTTTTACCTTATTTTGTGGGGGGGAGGGGGGGTAATGAGGTTGTGTGGAATGCCCCACCGACATAATTTTATAATGCAGGAAGATATATTAAAAGCAATAGTATGCCATTTGCTTAAAAAAAATTTTATTTACATTAAATATTATGAAATGTTGTATGACAAAACAATTTAAATAAAATATATAAATAGTAACTAATAAACTAAGTTTTTAATAATTCTGATAATTTCTTGTGTTCTTTGCTTTGTTTTGTAATGTTATTTAATACTTTTGTCAATCGCCTTCATCTCATAAGAACGTAATAATGTAACATTTCCGAAATCATTTGCTCTCTATGGCAATTACAAGGAAACTTGAAATTGTAATTTCATATAGTGCTTCCAATAGTTGCTTTATATGTATTATTTTTATTATTTTTCATGTGTTTAACAAAATACTTTTCAGTATTTTGCAGTAAATTATAATTTTAAGCCGCTATTTACATAAATAAGTCTTCCACGGTTTTTTATGTTTACCAGGTCTACCATTGGCAACTAATAAATTTATAAATTTAGTAGTAATAATGTGTTACTAAGTAACAAAATAGTATATACAAGTTAATACAAAATAAACGATTAAACGGTTACTTGACTTAAGAAATAATTTTGCCAGATCCGTATTTAACAACATTTTTATCATGAATGTCGTTCTCAGTAACACTTTTATTACAAATATTACTATTCCTTTTTAGAATGACCGGACAAGCAACTCAAATAATCTCGCTCTACGATGTAAACAGACTTTTGCCATTTTTTGGTGTACCAAACAATGTTGGGCCATTTTTACAGTCTTTTATACACAACTTCTAAAAAATAGCCCGTACACAGACGCAAAACTAAGTGACAACTTTGCCAGTTGGTTATTTTTTACAATAATTTATATCCAAAACAAAAGTTGCCGTAATTTTCGTATTTAATAAAAGTGGGAGAATGACCCTTTTTTGGCTTTGTTCGGAAATAATACGTTGGTTAAGTATTTGGTTCGTACCTACTTCCACCCCAGCTTAACTAACCGCTCGTTTGTTCACACATGTAAACAAAAGTGAATCAGCTCATCAGGTTTTGGCGGACTTTAAGTGCTTTCAAGTACTCTTTAACCACTTTAAAGGGCTCAAAGTCCGCCAAAACGTGATCAGCTAATTAACTTTTGTTTACGTGAGCGAACAAACGGGCGGTTAGTTAAGCCAGGGCGGGGGTAGGTACCAACCAAAAACTTAATTAACCAACGTATCATTTCCGAACAGTGCCCATCTCGTTCATCTAACGCTGATCTTATCTATAATATTTATGTAAGATAATTCAGATGACCAAGCTCCACTAGATGGAACCGCAAACGTAGCTGAATCGTAGACAAGTAGAGATAGTCGGCAAACGGTTGAGATAAGAGTCGGCAGCTAGAGTTTTACTCTGGACATCAAATTTCTTTGTAAACGCGAGTCTGTTTCTCGTTAAGTGTCTGTTTACCGTGTTTAAGATAAAGTGACCATCTCTTGAATTGTATTGTAAATACTAATTTTGTTCAGAAGTGAAAAGTAAACAAGGAAAAGAAAAAGATACGCCTCGGCGCCCTAATCTAGAACCATATGCTGTTCGCAAAAAATCTAACTTACGAAGAATAACCAAATTAAAGTTCCCCCCCCCCAGGCCACCGGGTGGAATACATTGGTGACAATGTCAAGTGTTGACGAAGCTGAAACGATGGATGATGATACGGTGCATTCTAGCACTGTGAAGTCCAATAAGGCAGATAAAAAGCAGCCGGATGACTGCTTTCATGATGAAGTCAACAGAGTCAAAGAGAAGCAGCAAAAAACGACTTATTAACCTTAGGAATCAAAGATAGCAAGCAGTATCAATATCAGAATAAACAGAACCAAGATGAAAATACAGCACCTCCGCCTACGAAAGATGGCACAAATTACCCAAATCAAACACAGAAAGAGTATACTCACACGAACAAAGGTCCGTACGGCGTCATGATAAGGAGCTGTTTACAACCAAACGGCGGCTCTGCTGACAAAATCAGTTACTTCTCAATAGGAAAAATTTTGTGTAACAAATGTTCTAGTGTTGTTTAGATTTATCCTAAATCAACTAGAAAGTTGAAAATTATTTTTAGAAAAATAGAAGATGCAAATAATGTGTTGAGTGACAGTGACATTAAAGAAAAATATTGTGAAGCTTTTATTCCCACTCACCGCCTGTATAGAAAAGGTATTATTAGAGGCGTGGATCTTGATATCAGTGAGGTTGAAATTCTGGAAGAAATTGAATCTAGAATCAGTATCTCTAGTGTGTTCAGGTTGCAGAAGAGAAATAGAAAAGCAAAAAAAGAGAATAATGATTCAAAATAGATTCCTTCTGGATCGATCGTGATAAGCTTTGAGGGTCAGGAGCTTCCTCCTGAAGTTTTTATTTATAAGATTGCTCATGATGTTCAACCTTTTGTAGCCTCTCCAAAGGTTTGTTATTCTTGTTATTCTACTGGTCATGTTTTAAAGCAGTGTAAAAGTCCTAAATGCAGCAAATGTGCTGAACCTAGGCATGATGGTGCATGCTTATTTGAAGTTCTTAAGTGCACGAGTTGCATCACCAAGCGTTCAACAAATATTGCCCAGTATTGGTCAGGGAGCAACACATACAAAGAGTTATAGCAGAAGAGAATAAGTCATTTGAATGTGCAAGACAGATAGTTATGGGTGCGTATACAAAGAAAGCTCCTATTGCCTCAAAGGAAATTTTTCCTTATCTAAGGAGTCCAAGTTCTTTACCTAAGGTAGTTTCTTCGCAAGATCATAACTCCCAACCAAGATCCTATGTAAAAGCAGGTCAAACCAGCAAACAAGATCAGGCTGGATCTCAAGTTTTTGATAGTTCTCAGCCGAAGGTTAGTGTGATTCCTGTAGTTCCTACAGAGTCTAACAAGAAGACCATGGTAAAAAGTAAGTCGGTTGCTCAAAACGTAGAGCCCAAAAATTGGATGAAGTTTCAATCAGAAAATTGCCCAGACTTTTTCTACAACGTGAACCAATACAGTGGAAGTTAGAAACCTATGTACACTAGTCTCCCTGTCAATACCCAATAGAGACAATACCAGAATAGAAACGTTCATAAAGGCTTAAGTCTCGTCGTGGAAGTTCTCCAGAAAAATGCTGGTTATAAAAAGTTTGACCAAGAAGATCTAATAGCAGCAGATGGGCTGCTGGAAATATTTAGCCAAGCCTCAGGTCTCTCTTTGGCGAATTCTCCAAACCCGGAGGGTCACCGTGCAGTCTAGTCAGATGTGAATCCAAACGTGGATGAAAAAAGTGGAAATTTCCAAGCCGTCTATATCTAAATAGACGGTTGTAACAAGAATTTGCCTAAGTAAAACTTAAATTGATCCGTTAGTGTTTTCTTTAAATATATTTTGTGTTAGTAAGTGCAAGTATAAATTAACGATTTTAATTAAATTGCTTACCTTTTAATTTTTATTACTTAAAGTAACAAATAAGGAGAAAAAAGAAAAAAAAAAAAGAATTACTTACAGAGAATTTTGTGTCATCACAAACCAGTTGCATGTATCGCTTTCAATTCCCTAGTTATGTTTTAATAGCTAGAAACCAATTTTACTATAATTTCTAATGACTCAGAAATATACCAACGGTGATAATGACTGTATTGTTAATGTGCCATTAATGAGTTTTTGATGATTCAAATTTAAAGCTTAGGTAAATTTATATGTATTCTGTGAAGTCCAGTAATTAGAAATTTATCACTACATATCAGTTTGTTCTAAATTATCTTTTTCCGCCCTCGGGTGGTTTTGAGAGGCTGGTACTTCCTCGGGCAAAAAAGCAGTTTTCCGGAACTCGTTCGAAAAGTCTCCTTTACGAACCTCGTTACGTCCCTCGCCTTCGGCTCGGGCCGCAAACCTCTCGGTTCGCAAACAGAGACTTTTCAAACTCGTAGGAAAACTACCATTTCTTTTAGGTATGTTTCAAAGNAGTATAAATTAACGATTTTAATTAAATTGCTTACCTTTTAATTTTTATTACTTAAAGTAACAAATAAGGAGAAAAAAGAAAAAAAAAAAAGAATTACTTAAAATGCGTAATCTTATAAACTTAAAGATTTGTCAATGGAATTGTAGAAGTGCTAGAAGTAAAACTTTTAAATCAGAGAGGTTTGCCTCAGAGTGGGATGTAATAGTCCTAATCGAGTCTTGGTTAAAACCAGATCATTTTCCCTTTTCAATTAATGGATTTGAAACTATAAGATTTGATAGAGTTCACGAAGGAGCTGGCAGTATAGCATTTTTAATTACGAAAAATATTATTTTTCAAGCAGATACTGTTTTAATTAAGCCCAATTGATTAGAAGTGAATTCTATTTTAATAAATACTAATAAAGGTACATTAAATGTTATAGCTTGTTATAGGCAGCCAAAAAATGGCAATAATTCAAAGGTAGAAGAATGGTCTGGTTCTCTAAATTATATTAAAAATCCATGCGGTAATTTAACTTTATTATGTGGTGATTTTAATGCTCACCACCGTATCTGGGGTGGTAAACAGAACTGCCCAAATGCTAATATTATTTTTAATGAAGCGGACTCAGATGAGATTTATTTACTTAATAATGGTAGTCCTACCTATATGTCTGACAGTGATATCTCTAAATTTGGAATTGATCCATCGTTTATTTCTCCTGAACTAGCAGTTTATTGCACATGACTGGTTGAAAATGATTCTTGGAGGAGCCATCACTTTCTGATTTATATTGGTTTGTAAATTGATGCAGATTTTTGTCCTAGAAACCAGGTTAAAAACAATGCGAATATGATTGACTAGAATATTTTCCAAGAAACTTTACTTGACTCTAGCAGACTGTTCAACTCTATAACTTTTATTAATAATAACGCCATTGATAGATATTCTCAATTGATTTCTGAAATCATAGAGTCTATTGAAAACTCTTCATTTCAAAGAGCAGTCCGAAAGATTAAGGACCCGAGGAATAATAATGATAATTCTACAATAAATAACACTAAGAATAGAGTAAATGATGCTAATTTATCTAACAATACAGATAATCTGCCGTCTGGTGGAATGACAATTGTGAAAGGGCTATCTGAATTTAAAAAGCTGAATTTCTTTCTATTCAATTTAATCCTTCAAAAGAAGCGTTCCTTGAGTATAAACGCATTGAGGCTATCACTAAAGCAACACTTAGAAAAGAGAAACGCGAAGCTGTTAAAAGATTTACCCTTACGTTTAACAAATTCAGCAGTTTTTCATACATTTTTAGTAAAATCAAAATATGTTCAAAAGTAAATTAAATAGAACGAGCTTTTCTACTAGTAATTATGAAATAATTAACAACATGCTAAATAATATAGAAATACTCTGCCCTCCTGGTCAGAAGTTTGTTTTTCCCGACGATAATTTTTCAGGAAATCATATTTCCTTAGATAGTCGTTTCAGTTCCCTGGTAACAAACATCACGTGAGATCTCACTTGAGAGCTCACGTGAGATCTCATGTGTGTCATGCCATAATCTGATGTTGAATTCTTACGTAATATTCTCATGTTACGTTCTCATTATACATAGTACTATTCGAAATAGTGCGTGGACTATTAATTTAAAATTTTTATTTTCATCAAAATTAATGAATAAACAAGATAAGTAATTAAAAAAAAAAATTTATTTAAGCAAGTCCCAACTATTCAGATAATATTTACGTGACTTGGTATATTAATAAAAAAATATCTACAACGCTATGATAATGACAGTTGAAGTGATCATAGTATACCTTGGTAATTTATTATGATTAAAAAAAACAAGGCAAAATCTATAAAAAAGAAAGAAAATCTTGAACGTGTCGTGGGACACGTGTTAGGAACGAAGTCCTTTTCACATCCAGGGTTAATATGATTAATCATTAACAAGCCAGAAAGAGAAACAAAGAGGCAGAATACTGAAGATATATATATATATACACATTTTTTAGTTTTATTAGACGCTGTAATGAAAAGAAGATCAAGACTTTAAAGACTTCAGAATTACAACCTTTTATAGTGTAATCTGTAATAAGTACTTGTACTACTTTTAGATTCCTAAAAAAAAGATCCCATTTTCCCTCAAAAGTTTTAAATAGTAACTAGCACGAGTTCATTGGGTCTGTTCAGAAATACCTTCTTTGCTAACTTTTAGGTTGGTACTTATCCCCACTCCTGCTCAGCAAGTTAAGTTTAGTACTGTTGGTAAGCAAATGCAAGAGGGAGGGGGGCAGCTGAAAAAATGCGTGGGGACACTGGGGACTGTTCCTTATATCCGTAGTCCGCCACCTCTGGCAAGGATCTCTGCATTTTTGTAGTCACAGCAATTTTCATCAATAAACTTTTACAAGTGATCACCTGGTTTACTAGGGGTTGAGGATTCAGCAGCTATTAAGGTCTATAAATATACGTGAACAAGAAGTGTACTCACACATTGCTTGTATCTGAAAAACTTTCTGCACAGTCAGAGCGCTGTAGGTTATACTCATGGCTCATAGTCAGATAGCTGCAAAGCTGTACATCAGTAATGTCAGTTGCAATAAGGTACGGGATCTGTATACTATCTGTACCTCGCCTGTACAGTGTATCATCATCTTGTACTCGTAGGACCCATGCAAGGACCGATATGGGTGCGACACTCAATGTAATAAGATGATTCTCCCACTGTTTATGGTATACTTATAGATAAGTCAGTAATGCTATGTATCTGTGTTGAAAAAGATGCATGCCTGATGTGTTTGCGGTTTTGTTGATCATATGACCATCTGTCAACCCTTCTTACTGTGAGGCTGTAAAGTGGGACTCAGTTATAATGGACAATTTCATTATAAGCAAATCATTGAAATCATAACACCAGATATGAGTTTTATAAGCGAACGAATAGATGACAAGAGAGCTGGTGCACGAGTCCCAGGCTGAAACTGTTCTCCAGCCAGCTGATGGAAGGCTAAAAGCTGATGAGGAGAGTGAGGACGACCGGCTGCATGCAACAAAGTCGCGTACACATATGTCACGTACACGTACGAATCATGTGTCATTCCTGCATCAAATACTGGAACGATAACTGGAGATAAAGATGCATATTGCTCCTTGCATGGGTCCTACGACTGCAAGGTGATGATATTTATAGACAACTGCAGCAGAAGTCTAGTCCACCTTCCTCTCCGGCCCAAGTGATGATATAGCTATACTTTTTTTTTGTAAAAAGTATAGTGAAGTCTGGATAATTTTTACCGATACCAAGAAATTACCATAAACTATGGTAAATATTCCTGTATTTTTTTAGTAAAAATTCCTGTATCGTCATAATCTCACATGATTACCGTTGCTTTTACGGTAAAAATTTCTGTGATTCTTTTCTGCGTGTTTGCTTATAAAGTAGACAAGACTGTCAGTTCAAAGAACTCTATTCTTTAATTTCTTAACCATACTCATTTTCAATATTACATAGAAAACAATTACAAAAAAATTAGGTAAAAAATCAGGTTTTTAACGTTTGTTATTTTTTTTCATTATTGGGTACAACTTATAATAGGAACTAGATTCGTTTTAATTTTGTTCATATGTTTTGAATTTTTGAATGAAAGTAAATAATACGTCTCTAAGTAAAACATTTTTGAGGCCAACATTGATGTAAATATGGAGAAGTGGTTAATTAAAAAACCAAGGTTGACATTGAGCGACCTGAACGTTTCGACAGAAGTCGAAAATGCATTAGATTGTGTTAATGACGAGCAACCTAAAATAATAAGTCAACATATTGCGACTACCCTGGACCCTGAAACTCAGCTACGTAGCAATATAATGAACATCAGTGCAGGTTACAATCCACTTTTTTTAATCCAATTATGTTTTATTTTCCATTTATCTGAATCCAATTATATTTGTAATCCATTTGAACCTTTTTAACTTAAAGTTATCGCGAGTATGCACATTCAGAGTTCAAAAGTGATTTGAACACTGACAGCCTTTACTACTGGGCTTACTAGGTTCGAAATTTTTTTTCGTGTGCCTTAATTTTGAATTATCAATAAGAAATATTGTACTATTAACTATTTAATTTTTTTTATATATAAGAAATAAAACTTTTAAATTTTAAATAACAAAGTATATAGTTGCATACATTTTATATATTTTAATAGGAAGTAGCAAAGATAAATCAGTTTACAACGACATATCTAAGTGCGTGAAAAATCATTCTTCTGATACTAACAGATTAAAATTATATGATAGTTTATGGGCACCTGATAAAAGTTATAAGTTTAGATCATTTACATTTCGTGGAGGTAAAAAACTGAAACTTCAGTTATCTTGGTTGGAGCGATTTAGTTCGCTGGCTTATTCTTAAGTAAAATATGGTGCGTATTGCAAGATCTGCGTATTTTTTGGACAGCAGTTTGGAGGTATAGGAGATCAAAAACTCCGAAGACTGGTTGTGGAGCCACACATAGATTTTAAAGATGCCATCGAGGATTATCAAAAAAATAAGAATAATGCATACCATATGAACTCTGTATTGAACATTGAAAGTCGACGTAATATCGAAACAGGTAATAAGTTACCTGTAAATTTATGCCTAGAACAAAACAATTAAGCTTTAATTGATGAAAACAAGAAAAAATTAATCCCAATCATTGAAACTATTTTACTTTGCGCAAAACAAAATTTGCCTTTGAGAAGGAAAATAGATTCTGGATGCATAAATGAAACAAATCCGTAATATAATGATGGTAATTTTTGGTTAATATTAAGATACCGTGCCAAAACAGACGACGTTTTAAATAAACAACTTGAGACTGCAGCAAAAAATGTCATTTTTTTTTTTTTTTTTTTTTTCTTTTCGTTTGATGGAGTGGGGAGGGGAAAATCTTTAAAGGCACCCCAGCTAATCTGGTGGTAGTGTCGGATTCACCCGGTGTGCCTACCGACTAAAAACTAACCTCCCCGCATGGGACAGGTCTGTGAGGACCACTCCCCTAGAAGACAAAAGGGCATAAGAGGAGAAAGAAAAAGGAAAATAACGGAGAATTTCGGAGGCCCACTCGCTCTCGAAGAGATGAGAGGAGGGGGCACTTACGCATCTGGGCGAAGCTCGAATCTTGGCTTGCGCCGGAATAGAGTTAGAGAAGTCTAAATTTTGTGTTATTGTATGTGTGTGTGTAGATGTGTGAGTCCGCTGGGTATTGTGTATTTGGAAGCGTACTTGTGATTAGTGTAAGTGTTGTATAGGGTTGAGGCCGTAGAGGATACGGCGGATTGAAGGGTGCTCCTGAAGGGAGCGCACGAATTGAAGTCGCGTTCTTTTCGTCGAGATCATGGAAATGGAGATGATGCATCCAAGGGAAGCAGGGGAGATTGAAGACCTAGAGTATATTGAGGGTCTTTGGGGTTTTGTGATAGAGCGCAGGGACGTCTTATAAGGTCGAAGTGACCGGGTTGGAGGTTCGCGAGTGCAGCGATGGTGGGGTTTGGGTGGTCCGTAATGGAGGCGCGGATTTTAGACGCAAAGACGGGGGCTGCTTATATTGGAGGGATGATGTTAAACTCCTTAATAATCTGGGTATTCCTGATGTACCATGGAATACCCAGGACCGACCTCAAAATCTTCATGAAAGGGCCCTGGATGCCCTGTAGTCGGTTTCCCTTTGCAGCGCCCTACGTTGGTTTCGCGTAGGTGCTAATGCTCTTGATGATGGCGTTGAAGGTGCGCAGTTTGGTTTTCTGGGAGATTGTTTTTTTGTTGAAGAAGGGCTTTAGTTGCACGAAGGCTCCATATGCCTTACCACGGGTGCTGTCGATGTGCCGAACGTACGTGAGTCGACGGTCTAGCGTTACGTCAAGGTACTTGGTGGAGTATCTCCAGTCGATTTCTACTCCGTTGACCTTTATCTTCTGCAGTTTCTTCCTTGGATTTTTCCAGGAGACGAGCATGGCTATAGTCTTTGCCTCGTTTACGACCAGTTTCCAAAGATTATACCAGTTATGGAGAGTGACGATGTGCTTTTTTAGAAAGGTGGTGCCCGTGAGTGTTGTTTTGACGTTCAGCTGACCGCGACGTCGTCTGCATAGACGTACGTGTTAATGTTTTCGCGCTGGGGCAGGTCGTGGCAAAAAATGTTGAAAAGGGTTGGTGAAAGTTTGGAGCCTTGGGGGACTTCGAAGGTTATTGGACGGGGGTTGGAGAGGGAGTCGCCTACTTTAACGCGGATAAATCTGTCCAAGAGGTAAGATTTGACGGTGCCGATAAGGTAGTTCGGAAAACCTAATTGAATAAGCTTATACAGAAGGCCTTCGTGCCAAACTCTGTCGAAGGTTGCTGTACATCTAGAAAAGCTATCGCGGTGAAGTTTTTGTGGATGAGGCTATCGGAGAGGTCTTCGGTGACTCTCAGAAGCTGGTGAACTGCCGAATGTCTGGCTCTAAAACCGTACTGCACGTCTGGAAGGATGTTATTTTCCGTGGCATGCTTGTTTAGGTGGGTGAGAATGACGCTTTTAGTGATTTTACTGGGTGATGAGAGTAGGCTAATGGGTCTGTGGCTCGCGGGGTTGCTGAGGGGTGTTCCTGGCTTTGAGAGGCAGATGACTGTAGCCACCTTCCACGCAATTGGGAAATGACGAAGGCGCATCACGGCGTTGGTGATGTTGCAAATCGCCGTGATGAATTTTTGAGGGGGATTTTCAGGACGCTATTGGAGATACCGTCACTGTCAGGGGCTTTTCGAGTTTTTAGGGATCGGATGATGCCTCTGATTTCGGGAGGTGTGCAGTGTTCAAAATCTGAATTGTCAAGGACCTGTTGCTGCACCACGTGGGTGATCCTTGCGTGTTCCTGCGCTAGTTCTTCAGCGCTAAGGTTGTGGGAGCATTGATTTTGCAGCGAATCTGCAAAGATCTCTGCTTTGTCCAAATCTAGCGAGTAGAGTTTGTTCCAATGTTGAAGTGGAGGGAAGGAAGGCCGTTTGTAACGAAGTTTTTTAACGACCTTTTAAGCATTTCTTGGGTGGGACTCTGCCTCGGCTATGAATTTGTTAAATTCCTTGTTTCGGAATTCGAAGACTTTGGATTTGACTTCCCTTTCAAGTGAGTTAAGATGAACTTTAAGTTCGGGGGTTCTCCTTTTTTACCAGAGTTTCTGAACTCTTTTCTTCTCCTTGATGAGATGCAGGAGGTCGCGAGGGAGTTTAAGTGTGTGTTGGGGAGATGTTATTGTTGTGGTGGCTTCGTGTGTGCATCTGTTGAGTTCGTCAGTGAATTCGTCTATTGTTATATCGAGTTCCGTTTGGGACCTGATGGGACGACATTTAAATGGGGAGGATTCGAGGTTATACGCAAGGTGGACCCAGTCTATGCGGCTGGTGGTGATGAGTATGGTGAGAAGGGATCTTGGGATCTCTAGGTAGACTGGGTTATGGTTGCAAGGGAGGTCTTGGGATGTTCGTGGTTCCGTAGGGATGGTCAAGTTTTTCGTCAGGAATATGTCTAAGATGTCTGGGTCTTGGTCTGGTGAGCTGGGGTAGTGAGTCGGTTTACTTGGAACCTCAATGTTGATGTGGAGATTGCGCAAGTGTTTGGGGAGGGAACGACCCTTAGGATTTTCGTGTTTGCATCTCCACGATTTGTGCTTAGCATTTAAGTCACCAGCAGCTATCGTAGGGATGTTGGAGTCAAACAGCGGGATTATGCATTGGAGGTTTGGATCATCCGTTGGAGGAGAATAGAGGGAGATTATTCTGATGGAGGCAGATGAGGTGGTGTGTACTTCGATGCCGACTGCTTTGCAGTTGGCAGCGTCCGTACTTATGACTCGATGGTTGATGCCCTTGCGTACAAGGATAGCCACTCCGCCATGTGATTGGTCACGTCTGTCTTTTCTGTGGACCGTGTAGTTGTGTATGTAAAGTGTCTTTGTGTTGTCTAGGTGTGTCTCGGTTATGCATGCAACGTCTATGTTTCTGGTCTGAAGTACGTGTACGAGTTCAGTCGTTTTGTGTGTAATGCTGTTCGCGTTTCAGTTGAGTAGTGTGAAGTCTCTATCTATCATGCTACTGTTCCGTTTCCCTCTTGTCCGGACACCCTTTGGTCGAGGCGTGTCAGCAGAGTCATTATGGAGTGGAGGATGGTCTCGGTTGTGGGGGTTGTGTTGAGCAGAGGAGTTTGGGGTTGTGCTCTGGTCTGCTGTTGAGAGAATGCCGCGTTCGCGTAAGACATCCCCAGGCGGGTGGTGGAATAGCCATGGGCTGTTGAACGGAGGCTGGGTTTCACAAAAGGGGGAGGAGGCGGAGTGCCTTTTTTGGGGGCATGGGCTCCTTTGTGAGGAATTTTGGGGCAACCCCGGTAGAAGGCGCGGTGCTCACCGGTGCAGTTTGCGCAGCGAGGGGTAGCTTGGGTGGTGTCCTTTTTTAAACAGGTTGCGACGGCGTGGTTTGCGCTGCAGAAGCCGCAGACAAAGGCAACGCGGAAGTAGGAAGCCGTGTGATTAAATTTCTGGCAGTGACGGCATTGGGGGATGTCGTTGGACTTGCTCTTCTCTTCCACTCGGACGGAAGTGCCCCCGAGTTACCTGAGGTTGTAGATGGCGCGGGAGTTCGGGTCCGACGCGTCAAGGTACACGGTGACTAAGGAACAGGTTCAGTCACCCTTTGCCATGCGGTAGACGCGACGGTCGGAGGGTCTTTTGTCCCGGATCATGTCCAAGATTTCTGCTTCCGTGTAGCCAATATTAACTCCACGGATGATGACCACTCTTTCACGGTCCTCGTGAAGCTGGTGTGTGGTGAGCTCGACCTTTTTCTTGTCAAGGTCAAGGACGATACGACGGAAGCTGTCTACGTCATCGGGGAACACGCGAGTACTCTAGGATGTGGTAATAACATGGTGGACAGGGATTTTCTCCTCGGTGAGGGCTTTGTTGATTTTGGGCCAGAGTCTTTGGTCCAAGATCGTAATGGGAGGCGGGGCCTTTTTTTCGGGATATTAGCAGTCTTCTGCGTTTCCGCGTGCGCTGGGTCCTCGAGGTGACCGTCGAACGCGTTTTTTCCTACTTGGGAGGAGCTTGGTGGGGGTTGGAATTCTCGAGACTCTTCAAACTCCATATCGGAGAGTTAGAAATTTAAGAGTGACACGTTGGTCACTAGTTTTGTACGCCTTCTCTTTGCGGCGAGTTTCTTGACGGTCAAATTCGTGGAGGCATTTTCCACTGGCCTAGGGCTAGGCATGGGAGGGGGCTGCTTTGTTTCTGAAGTGGAGGGATTTAGCAGGTTTAATGGGTCGCGGTTTGCGGGTGACGGAGAGATGAAATCTGGAACTTTTACCAGGGTGTTTTCCGCTGTGCGGGGGAACTTAACATAAATAGCCGCGATAATAATGTCCTTCTCCTCGTTGGATTGGACAAGCTTAGTAATTTTCCGGTTGGTTTTTTCCAGCTGGATAGAGTACTCACTCGTAATCTTCTCCAGGTACTCGTTTCGCTACCAGAGTTCAGTGAGTTCGGCTGCGAATTTGGCCAGTATTTCGCCACGGGAGAGCGGGCTACGTTTCCGCTGGGAGTTGTGTCGGTTGACGCGGAGGTCTCGGCTTTTCAGCTCGAGGGATCGCCGGACATTTAGCGTGGACATCTCGGAAGATGATGAGTCTGTTTCTTCCAACAGCGCGTCGAAAGAGTTAGTCACACTGACTTGAAATTGTGGATTATCCACAGTGCTCATTTTTTGGCTGTGCCCTAGTGAAGGGCTAGCCAATTGGGCCACCCCTGAGGGCGGCCTGTACGTGGGTGTATAATTTAGCGAAAACACAGTCGCGTGGCGCGACTAAGTCCTGTTTATGGAAAGAGAAATAGGTAGCCCTGAAAAGGGCCGTTTAGAGAGATTTCAAGTCAGAGTAAGAGCGATGCGTAACGGGCGTGTGCAGAAAGCGTGCATTCGGTACGAGCGCTCGAGCAAGACTCCAAAAAATGCCAGATACATAAGTCCTTAAATTCAAAATGAGTTAATTGATGTGCAGAAAAAATTACAACAAAAAATTTTGTAGACGCCATAAATTATTCAGAAGCTTGCACTATTCTAGTGGATGAAACCGCTGATGTATCAAGAATCGAGCAATTGTCAATAGCCATACGATATTTAGATATTTAGTCAAATCAAGTGCGAATAAGAGAAGATTTTTTAACTTTTGTACCTGTAAAAAGTTGTACAGGAAAATCTTTAGTTGAAGCAATTCTTACCAGTCTCAGAGATAAGGGAGTTGATTTGAGGTTTGTTGTTGAACAAGTTTATGACGGAACTTCAGCTATGAGCTCTAGTTTAAACGGAGTTCATGCTTATATTAAGGAAGTATGTCCCATGGTCTTATACGTACATTGTGCAGCGCATTCATTGAATTTAGTTGTTTCAACAGCTTGCTCGATTCCTCAAATACGTAACACTCTAGATACTCTCAAAATAGTCTGTAAGTTTTTAAACTATCCTAAGCGAGTTGCTTTATTAAAAGAAATCATAGCAGCTAATGTGGAGCAAGGGAGTAAAAATCCCAAATCGCAAAGGCTTAAGAGGATGTGCGAAACATGATGGGTGGAAAGGCACGAATCAGTTGCAACATTTCTTGAACTTCAACCGTTCGTAATTGAATCATTAGAAAAATTTCAAACTTGTAATGATCCTGAAGTTTCTGGTAAAGCGTCCAGACTTATCAAATTTATACTTTTTTCAGAATTTCAGGTAAAATTTGAAATAACTTTTTCAAATAATATAAAAAATCTAAGAATTTGTTGTACATAAATACATAAATTTAATCCCACCGTTTTCATGTCAAACTATGAGTAGTATTCACGGAATAGTTATCCCACTCAGTATGTTACTACAAAATGATGAGATAAATTTAAACACAACTATAAATTCAGTAAAGTATGCCAATAGTAAGCTAGAAAAAATAAGACAAACGACAGACACAGATTTTCACAATATTTATACTAAAGTACAAAATTTTTGCTCTGACTATAAAGTTGAAATAAAGAAGCCACGAACTGTTAAGCGTCAAGTTCATCGTAGTAATATAGAAACTAAAAGCATTGAAGATTACTTTAAAATAACAATCTACATACCGTTTATAGACACATTTATTGTTCATTTGAATGACAGATTCATCAAGCACGAAGATATTCTAAAATCCTTTGATGTTCTATTCAAACCGAAAACAGGTAAGACAAAACTCCAAAATTTTATTGTTTGCAGTATTTAGGTCTTAGTAGTTATATTTATCCAAAAAAATTGTTGTTAATACTTTAGAAGATAACAGTTAAATTGAAAAAAGCATTAAAAAGCTATATAATACATATTTCTCTCTTCTTGACTGTTCTGAAAGTAATCTGTTAGGAAGCATCCAGTTATGGCAAAATTATTTAATTCATGAAAATATTGAATCAAGAAATCCTTTGTTATTATTGGAGGTAAATATTAATTTGCAATTTTTATACTTTTGATCTTTCGCACTTGAAAACTTATTAAAACTATAGACTGTTATCAGAAATGTAACAAAGATACATGGGGCCCAGTACATACTCTATTAAAGGTATTGGCCGTTATTCCAGTTACAACAACAACTAGTGAAAGATCTTTTAGTACTTTAAGGCATCTTAAAACATATCTAAGAAATACCATGGGGGAAGAATGCCTCAATGGACTAGCTCTCCTCAATATTCATCGAGATACGGACATTCAACCAGAAGAAATTCTCACTGTATTTTCCAAACAACCTCGCCGCTTATTATTTTAAATTTTTAATATAAAAAAAAATTTTGTTGATTATTTTGTTACGTGAAAGTATTAAAGAATATTTATGTGATTTGTAGTCATATGGGTTCTAATTACTTTTGTCTTGGGGGAGGGGGGTTTAACCCCCGAGACCCCACCCCCCCTGGCTACACCCTTGCTATTAACAGCTTTGAGACCTAATATTTCATTTTTCTCGGTAACTGGAAGTATTATTGACGGTATTTTTGCTGCTGTGGATGCTCCTGCAGCTATATCTTCACCTTGAACGTATTTTGTCGGGTTATTTTTAAATTTGCTAGCTGATGCGATTTCTTTACTATTTTCCAGTACAAGCACTTCGGGTTTATTTTGGAATGCTGTGATCGCTGCCCAACTTCGCGATCACCATCTGATACAAAAACTGCAGATTCATTAGTTAATATTACTGCTGCTTTTATTATTTCTAAGCAATTGTAACGTAGCTGTATAAGAGTTTACAGTCAGGCTATAGCTGATTAAAACTTTTGCATTTTAGACGTTGTTAAATCATTTTTTTATGATGAAAAAAATGTATTTTTTTCAGAGCTGTAAGACTAGTATCTAATTAAAGTTAAATGTATGCAGTATCATATCTATTGATAGTTTGTTGATATGTTTGCTATGTGTGGATGAGCAGAGTGCCGCATCTTTAAAATATTGTGCAGTAGCCATAGTAAACTCGAAACTGCAAGCTTACTTATTTATGGATTGCATTAAAATAAGCCATTTGAGCAGCTTCGATCTTATGATAACACACATGTTAAAAAATAGTAGGAATATGGAAGAGTATGGGAGAGTTGGGGTCATTCATTGGATATTTAGAATAATATGCTTTACAGTAAAATTCACTCGTTTACACCTTCTTGACTGAAACACGTATCTTTATATATGTTTATGAATTGTGACTTATGCGGACTTCACGTGCTTCTAACGTATAATCAATAACATGGTAGGATTATGCAGACGTCCGCATAATTCCACTTTTGTCCTCATAATAACCCTTACATACATGTGATTTTCCGCATAAGTCACCTCTTGGTAAACATATATTTATTTATATATTTTCAATGATGGTGTATATTTCAGATATTCAGGGTTTTAAGACCACAAGTATAAAATTTTTTTAACAGAAATTTTCTATGTTAAACTTGGGAAAATATAAAATTCTTTTGCAGTTGTATTAGTTCTGAAGCCACTTTTCGAGTAGAAAAATTTATCACATGAGGACAAAAAACAAAATTGTCGGTTAGAAAAAATATTTTCATGGTATGAGCTGGAATATTGGAAACATTACCTATGAAAGAGCGCTTCATACATTTAAAAATGAACTTGTTTATGCAGGAATGGTTTTGTCAAGGGTCTTGAAAAAAAAATACCACGAAGAAATACTACCATGCTAGTATATATATACAAAAATCTGCATTCAATAAAAAGTAAAATAAATTTATAAGTCATTCATGCTTTTTAACTCTTTTAGTGTTGTTAATATTAAAGCGTATGAATGCTCAGCTCTTGCAAATCTCAACAAAGACTCTTTGCCACGCTAATACCACACCTTTAACATTAACTTTTTATGTATATCAGAAACGCTTCTGCAATAAGGAAGTGGATAAATTTTAGATTAAATCACAAAAAAGCTTAGTTCAATGCGTAAAATAGTATTTTCTAACTAAATCTTTTTTTTTACAGTGGTAATAAAGAACTATAAGAATATATCAACTGTGTTTCAAGAATAAAATGTAAAAATTATTTTCAAAAGTTGAGTGTCACTTTTGAGTTATCCAAATACTTAATTATAGCCAAAAAAGTGGCTAAGGAACTTGGAGAAAAGGGAAGCTGTGTCACGTACTAGCTCATGGGGATATTACGCAATCTTAAGCAGCACTGTAGATGGGAAGATGTCCACTAGCTCTAATAGAGAGAAGTTGTGTGAACTGGTTGTATCTTACTTTTTTCTCAGTTTTATCAATGAGACACAAGTAGTTACAGCAATGGTGAAGAAGAGAACCTTATCAAATAGAGAAAACTTAAAAAAAAAAAAACAATTTTCGACCTTAGTATTCACAATTTAACAATATTCATCAAATGCATCATGGATTTCATCATTAGTATTCATGGCTGTTATGATGCTGATTGATACTTTATACCGAATGAATTTTCAGTGGTTTCCTAGCAAGAAAACGCTGTTGGATATTGGATAATCAAGCCACCTTACAATTTCAACGCTCTGGTGTTGGATATAAAAAAGCATAATAATTACCAGCTGCCAGAAGAATACAGAATCAAATTGTTTGAGGGTAATGTTACTTTTAATAACTTGAAGTATTATCTTATAACTATTGCTAATAACCTTGAAAGAATTTATATTATCGGAAGTGGTGGAGCTAAGTTCGTTAGTTCAATCTTGGCGCGCGCAGTTTACAATTTGTCCCAATTATATTGTCCTTCCAGAGACTTTGAAGACAAAATCTCTTCTTCCATATGCTTTTCTCATGGGTACAGCTATTTCAAAAAGAATAATCTACTTAATGCCCTTTATAAAGTGCACATATCAAAACAATGGTTTTTGACTAGCACATTAATCAAGTCATCAAAGCAAGACATCGATTTATATTATGCAGCATAAGAACGTCCTGAGCGACAAAAGCAACGTTTCATGTGGATGATTGTCTACGACGTGGTTGGTAAGGCACAGTATACAATAAAAATGATAATAAAAAATTCTTTTACTGTATATTTTAATATATTTCAAGAATAAAATCCATAACAGAATCATTTTGTAAATCATCTACATGTTTTTTATTTAATATAAACCGATAAAAAAAATTAAACTACAAATGTTTAACAATTATTTTTCTACCACTGTACATCCTACATCATCGTGCAAAGTACTCGCTAACAAAAATAAAATTTTATGTGCATACAATTACCACCTGCATAAGCTACACAGTAGGTGGCGCACACAGCGCTACAGGTAACTAATGCACATTGTAGCGCACGCAGAAGACCATGGATTATTTCACCAGAAAAGAGGGGTCCACTTGCCACGGAGAGGGAGTGAGCCGTAATGGCCTGGAGATTGTAGCTCACTTGGTCTAAAATCGTCTTAGTTTATCTACTGCATAGCTACCATTTTGTTTCTTTTCTTTGACTACAAATAATTATAATCTTTCATGTGTCTTGCCAACACATTTGAAATTTAGCTCTCGCGAGTAAATAAAATATTTAATAAATTGTATAATCATCTTATTGTTTTTATAATTTAAATTAAGACCGTGTCAGATTACAAGCATGTTGACCTAGTCTAGGATTCAACTATTCATAAAATTCGGCTATTATATCTAGTTTTGCATTAATAAGTTTTTCGACAGAAATCCATCGAAGTGGGTGAAAATGTTCAAGCTAAATTTCAAGCTGGTTTAATCTAAAAAGAACCTTATCAGAATTATGTTAAGCTTTCTGGACTAGTACTTCGATAGCTCCTTACAGAGTTTTACTGGGTTATTGTTCCTACAGGCATAAACTTGTGGAAAGGTAGACATCTGTTGATAACGGTGTAAGGGAGAATAAATAAAAAAAATGATAAAGTTATCCAAAGAAATAAGAATGGATGGATTTTTTTTATTAGAAAATCTATTACTTTATGTCGTTGCTGGCGAAAAAGAGGCTTACCCACAAACAGGTCCACTTCTCTTTAAATGCTGCGATCCTCCTCAACTTCTCTTAGATTATTTATTTCTAGGTACTCGATAATTTCATTTCGCTTTTCCACTAGTTCTAGGAGTTTTTGGATAAGTATCTCCTTACCCTGCTTGTGAAAGTCAGTTTTACTTGCTTCTGGTTGGCTTATGACCTACCTACCCTGGTACTCGACGTCAGCGTGCTCCTCTTCGAGTCTTTGCTGTTGTCTCAGAAAAATCAGCTCTGCTTGCCTTCAAAAAATCTCATTCTTCTCGTTTACTAGAGAAAACAACTCTAAAACAAGCTCCTCGATGTCCAGCCCAAGGCTTGTATCTGGAATTAGGCATGAGCGTTCGTGTAAGACGATAAGTTTGATGTGTGCGTTGTGCTTTGGTCCTGAAATTGCACTACACTCAGTTAGTTAACAAATAATGAGCTTAGCACAATAATTAAGGATTTTAGTACAAATTTGATTAACGTATGTAGTCTAGATATGTTTTTTAAATTATCAGCTACCAATTTGATCAGCTGATTTAATGAAGTTATATAAGTATACTTTGTAATCTTACAATAGGACAATGTCACTTGAATAATAGTAAAAAAATAAAAAATTAATATCTAACATAGTAATAAAAAAATTGGGTGTGATCAGATAAAATAACTAATTACAAAAGTTAACTAAAACTTTAACAACTTGTAGTGTTTTGTACTCAAATGTCGAAAACCAGCGTCCATGTTGTTGGAATTGTTAAATAAATATCCCATGAGGTAGTGAATCAATAACATAACACTTGTTAACACTTAAACTAATGTATTTAAGAATAGAAATGAAGATTAATTAAGTTCACAAGATCTCCTCTCTTTATACTGAGAGAGACTCTATGAGAGCGTGCGTGCGCGGCAACGGCCATGTTCTTTCTATCTCATCTGCATTTATGTAGAAACTACAAAACACACACACACATCATTCTGCACTCGCAGTGCTTACGCCGCATAACAAATGTCACTACTTACATATCTTGTATAAATTTAGAAATTTATACGACCAATAGTATACAAGCGAATGTTGATACATCCAAATCATTGTATCAAGAGGTGCATACGAATAGATGGCGGCACTTTCAATACAAGCACTCTATATTCTCCATACATACGCTTTTTTCAATATCCAATATACTTAAGACTCATAATACTAAACCACATAGTTTCTTTTTCAAGAAAATTTTCTTAAGA
Source organism: Copidosoma floridanum (assembly GCF_000648655.2). Next base: position 202,710 of record NW_019379574.1, on the reverse strand, counting down.
AATAAATAAGAATGAGAAAAATATCCTTCCTGGGTGCGGATCGAACACACAACCTCCTGTTTACTAGACCAGTCTAGTTGCTCTACCACTTGAGCTACCGAGGAGATGTACATTCACTTGCACCGCAAGTTTATTGGAAAAAGGGTATGTATGGAGGATTTAAAGTGCTTGTATTGAAAGTGCCGCCATCTATGCATATGCACCTCTTGATACAATGATTTCGATGTATCAACATTTGCTTGTAAACTATTAGTTGTATTAATTTCTAATTTACCGAAAAGCATTAGAGTTACATAACTACTATAAATTTACTTATATTTCAACACTATTAAAGAAAATAATAAAGAATAAAGAAAAAAAATGTTGTATAACCGAGGACGAATGTATTTATATACAATAAAAAATAAATAATACATACTGTGGTATTCGAGAATTTCTAAGAAAAAGTAGAAAGGTAAAATGCTGTTATATAAACATGGGATTTTAGGATTAAATAAGTAAATAAGCTGCAGTAATAGTAGTACTAATACGAAGTATTTACTTGTATTTAGCAGTTTATATAACATTTTTTTACTTATAGACATAATTATGTATGACGTAAGAGTAAAAAAATTGTAGAAACTATTGTGTTGCAGTGTAAACAATCAGCGTAAGTGATACCAGTAAAGGTAGTCGTATTTACCTTCATTAGTGTCTCCTAACTCACACTTCTCTCTTATAATCTGCTCTAAGTGAATACCCAGTTTTTCCAGACCCTGTTGTTGTATTTCGATTTGATCAAGTTCTAACTTTATGTCTTTCGTCAACATAACTCTGATCTATTGGTAGTAAGAAAATAACAATAAAAGCATTAAAAATTATACTTGTGGTTATATGCTAATGAAAATTGATTTTTTAGTATACTGATATTTTTAACTTTACAAAAAACGTCGGCATACAAACGAAGAGTTATGTAGTTACATTTTCATAACCATAATAGTAATAATGATAATTTTAATGATGACAACTGTACACTATTATAACGAAAGTAAGCTTTAAAATTCAATACGTAATGAATGTGTCATTAAATAACAATTATAATATTTTGATATGTGAATAGTGGAAAGTTAAGGGTTTTAAAAAAAAATACATTCTTAGCAGTGGTAGATTAACAACTAAAAATTAAAATTTAATACCCTTTCTACGTTCAGAATTTCTTGATAAAATTCTATTTAATTTTCTAATATTTAGTAATTTTTGAACAAATTTACGAGCTATTTAAAGTATTTATAAGTACAACTCAAAAGACGTTTAAAAAAAATAATGTTTCATATATATATAAAAAGCACAAAGAGCATACTCAATCATAATTTTACATTTTAGCTGTGCACGATTTTTTACAAATAGTAAACTTCTCTTCTACCATTTTATGCAGTAATCCACTTACTATTCTACAAGTTAGACGATTTCACCTATTGTTTTAGTTGCATCCCTTATTGTTTGACTAACTTAACATACCGTGTTTATTCTTTTTACAGAATACCAACTTTCAGAATTTAGGGATGACAGGACGTGACATACAAAAAGATAATCCATCTAGAATAGCTTTTTCTTCAGTGAGAGGAGGAAACTTACTTTCCGGTGCAGATGGATAGGCTGGGGTGGAGCTGGGCCTTTTTTGTGCGTCCATTTGGAATTGAAGCTTTTATCCAGGTTTTCAGAGCCGTCTACGCTGGAATTGCTCTGCATATTGGGGCTTACCTTATTCTTATCCAGTTTTTTTTCGTCCCAGATATGCTGCTGCTGTTGTTTACATGGTTTGATTGTAAATTTTAAAGTCGGCTTGGTCTGAGGACTTTCTGTCCATCTGTTCTTACAGGGTGTTGAAGTTACTACGGATGAGAGTGGGGGCAGGGGTGCTGCTTTTGCTTTCCTTGTCCTCTGCGTCAAATGAGGTAACAGGCTCTGGAAAGTGTTAGGCCATTATATATGATGAATTACCGGCTGTCATGCCTAAAAATCAAAGCTTACTCGCTTAGGGCTATCGTTGCTAGTATTAAGGCTTGGGCTTGGCGTGCTGCTTCGTATCGGTAGTGGTGGAGCTGGCTTCTTCTTGCGGTATGTGCCACCTTGCGTTATTGTTGAACCAGCGCTCACTATTGATGTATTAGATGAGTAAATAATATTGTTCGTAAGGTTTGACTTGGGTTGCAAACTCTCTGCGTATGAATACCTGCAACGAAAAAAAATTAATTAATTTGATCTGCACTCATAAGAAAGAAAGTAGGCAAAAAAAAAATTCAAAAGAATGATTATTAACATGCCATGATAATTGTTTCTGAGACTTGTAGATATATAAAGTTATATACATAAGCGATAATAGTGTGACTTTAAAAAAAAATCTAATGATTTTGTTACCTTATAAAATCATCACATTTTGTACTTAAGAAATATTGTTGAATTCTCTTTACAAAGTTAATGATAGAAAAGAAAAATTAATGTACCTAAAGAGAGATGATTCATAAGACTTTGGATTAAGATACTACGTAATACAATAATTATGCAATAATTGAAATGCATCTTTTTCAAAGAGTTTGTCTTCATTTCAAATTTGTAAAGTATGACTCCTATGTAGCTAATGAGATATATCAGGGGATAAGCATTTACACCTGAACATTGACAAAATTGTTTGTAAGTTGGCAGTAATTTTGTACATCATCCGAGGTAGCATTAATAAAGAAAGAGACAATATCACTGAACACATTTCATGTTAAAAGAAGTAAGTTCAAACTACCAGTTCGTAAAAAATTTATTATATTGTACCAGTATTTTAAGCAGCTGGCTGCCAGCTTAATACAACTACTTTTATTTTAAAGAAAAATAAAAAAAACTTTTTTTATTTTCCTTTGACCTTTTTTCAGTTAAGACAAAATTCATATTTTAATAAGCCTCCGTAAATATTATAAAAAAATTATTTATTTGTGTGAGTTGTACTAAGTGATTTGTGATTTATTACCAATGGTACGATAAACATAACACTGTGGACCTAGACGCTATTGTTCTTTACCACACAGCACTGTAAGTACGTCAGTGATTGACTGTATTATCAAAATGTTTAGACATATATAGTTACCCCCCAATGTATAGAAAGTATACATGATAAATCATTTCATGAATCATTATTTGTGAGTACAAAAATAACTGTATTTTAATTAAAACTTTGTGTTAGCAGCTTCATGAAATCTACATGCTTCAAAAATAAATATCATAATTATGGTTCTCTGGTTTTTTCTCCAAATTAAGTGCTAATGATTTCTTAAACAATGCCTGAATAATGGACCTCAGCGTTCTTGGTCGAAAGATTGGTGGTAAAGCCAGCGATGACGATGCAGATGCGATGTTCCTCAGCTTGGGCTCATTTTCTTGGTCACTATCCAGAAAGTCGACATCACTCCCGAAGAGATTTAAGCTGTACTTGGTTGCCTTTAATATTGGACGTTTTTTTGACTGCTCTGGTCTCTTACTGCTTGCAACTCGTTTTGATGTCATAGTCGTTCTCGTCGTTGTCGTCATCGTTTCTGACATTAGTGATTTCGGTGATTCACTTCCATCACTGCAGCCAAATGGGTTGGATGAAAGTGGTTTTTTAATGTTTTGCTCTGACGGAGATTGTAACAGTTCATCTTCACTGTCACTGGAAAACGGATTAAGATCCTTTGGGTAATCGTTCTTTGATTGCTGCAGTTGTTGTTTAGGCAAGCTGAGATAATTTTCAGATATCTTTTCAGGCACTTGATCAAAAAGCCATAACTTACTCTTAACCAGATAATGAAAGTGTCGCAGCTTGGCTTTGAGCTGCTCTTTGGTATACTCGCCAGTGAGTCTCAAGCTACTCCACCTTCTGAGTACAATTGTAGGTTTCACGTACCAGTCTCCATCTACTTTGGGCTTTGATCCAAGTTCTGGATTGCTGCTGTGGGAGCTGGTCCTTTTTTCTCTTCTTATTATCTCTTCTCCTTCCTCGTCACTTTTGCCCTTATTGTTTGCTCGTTTTAATTCGTTTTCAAAATTAAACCTGCTATTTTCAAGCAAGTTGTATCTCGGCCTTGTATCGAGGAATGCTATTATTGTTTGTGGGACCTCCTGTTTCATTTCTATTTTTTGTTGTTGTTTGTTTTGCTCTAGTTTTTCGAAAAAAACAGGATTTATTTCTTTTTGCTCAACTTTGTTATCATCATCAACCGTGAGCTCTTCAATTCTCTTGTCAATACGCTGGATTATTTTAAAAAATTTGTCATCTTTATTATTCGACAGCAGTAGATCCTTTCTGTCAGTTTTCTGTTTGTTGCTTTCGAACTCGTCTGATTTTATGATCTCTTCTAAAAGTCTGCCAGGCGTGTTAATGCCATCATTGGTACTGTTTACAGTGTGGTTAATAACTCTTTCACCAATTAAATGATGACTCATAAATTCAAGCTGGCTCCACTGCTGGTACAACAATTCTTTGACTATCGAACGTTTAACACCTTGCTGCTCACTCTTTTCTTCGTCACTAAGTGGAGCTTCCAGCAATGGATCTGAAATTGTAGTCATGATTTCCATTTTGTTCTCCTTTTTATCTATGTCCTGCTTGAGGTCAGCTTCACTTACATCAATCTCCAATTCTGAACATGCACCGAATTCAGAACAGGCATCACAGCAATATTGGGCACTCTTGGTCTTATAGTAGTTATCAGGGGTGAGCTGATACCAACATCGCATACATTGGAAGCAGCTGTGGTGATAGGCACTGTGGGCTGCAACAAGCTTCTCAGGGAGGAAGACATGTAGACCGCAACTCGCACACTGTTCCCTATGTATCCCCAGACGTGGACTCACCTGTGCAAGAAAACAAAAAATGAGTCATTTGGAGTCATAATATTCTTTGGTATAATGCAACGTGTGGTTTGTATTCAATATAATTAATATTAAGTATAAATTATCAAATAGGCGTCGTAGCAATCATCAAATAATAAAAGAGACATTTGTAACGTAAGCTAAGAATAAATGAGACAATTTTTTCAATATAAAACTAAAATGAAGAAGTCTTTACGAATCATATTTTTAATGGGAAATTTGAGTGGTGTGTATTGAGAAATCAGACCTTATCAATAAATTTCAGCGTATTATTTTAGACTGAGATTGAAAACTAATGTGCTGTTAGATGCCCAGCAGTAAGATTATAATTGCTAATACCATTTTTATATGCCTATAAATATATTGTGTGGTAAATCAGAAATAAATCTAGTTAATACATTAATATAATCATGATAGGTACTAAAGAAAATATTAATGTGTATATCATTATATCAATCGGCACAAACAGATAGAAGTACCATACAAGTTTTTCTAACCAAGCACTCTTAGGCCCATCCATGTCCTTTTCCATTGAAAACATCCTTAACATAAAAAATGAAAGTTGGATTACTTTCTATTTTAAGCAGTTTAAAAAAAAAGTAAGAATTAAAAAAATATCTTCACTGAAAAGGACTTGGATGGCCCTGAGAGGACATGATTAAAAATATCTATACGATACCTTTATATATTTGTAGCAATTGATATGATAATTAAAATATCAATATTTTCTCTTCGAACTATTTAAATTATGTGAAAATCTTAATTATCGAGAAGTATCACAATTATTTAGCTTTATACTTCTTAAATTTAATTAATGGAAAAAAAATGTAAGAAGATTTTCGATACCTTGTGTGAAATGTAACCGTTTTTACTGTAGTGTAGAAAATTATTTTTGCACAGGTTTGCATGTAATCGCACGAAGGAAAGTAATCATAAGTAAAATCTTCGCACACTTAGTATTAAAATAAATGTGCAGTTTGTACACTTAGTGATTATCATATTCTAGCAAAATGTACTTCTTTTGCTTTTTTGTTGCATAATGTGCTCAAATAAAACGAGTAGAGTTAAAACATACTGTCAAAACTGACAATAAATTTCTATGATTTAAGTTTTGTTCAATTTTGTGATTTTAAATGATTAATTATAATTTTAGTTTTTGTACTAAATAAATGTATTCCTGAATACAGCAAATTTTTCTTAAAAATTTTGGTAAAGTACGTTTGTCATTGGATTATTTGATTTTTTCAGCTGATATGGATTAAAACTGATATAACGCTAGTTAGAGATATCGTTACAATTTTTTAGTCCCTACTTTATTGTTGCTTTTACATGAAAATTGCTTTAATTTTTTTTTGACACGGCGTGCCGTGCGCGGGGAACGAAATTATGAGCCATCTATTGTGGCTCTAAAGACCTCGATTTACACACGCAACTCACAACTTGTGCTGCGCCCTTGTGCGAGTGCGTGTGTACGTCGAGATCTTTAGAGCCACATTAGATGGCTCATAATCTCTTTACCCTCGCACGATGTGTCGAAAAGTTGTATACACCACACGTGTGAGAGGTTAGGTGATTGACACATGCGTCAATCGCCTTCGTTGCGCATTAATATCATAATGTACTATTTTTCCACGTACATGGAGCACCTGTGTATGCGTATAAATGTATGTAATTAATATAGTATAGATAGGTATTGTCCTGAGATCAACATAAGCTCAGTTTAAAATTTTGATGAAAACAGATTTGCTTACCATCCTGAATTTTTGGGATATTCCGAATCTAATAAGACTATGAAAATAATCTACTAGTCCCACGAAAAAAAAAAGTTTCAGTGACCATTCCGCAAACGATCTTCTTCCTGAATAACCTTATTTTTAAACTGTTTATTTTCTTGAATGATTGTACGCTAATAAACGTAGATCGTCAGTTGTTTCTTTGTGACTCAATTTTTCATCACCTCTCATAATCTGTTAAAATTGTTTTGTTACTAGTAGAAAAATTTTAGGTTTTATGTAGGCAGGTCCATTTTTACTAGTTTATAAGGGGTTTGATCTACGGGTGGCCAATGTAATATTACCATGTTCCTATTTTTTTGATGCATAACATATAATTTTTTTAGAATGCTCATTTTGTCAGCATAAATATTCTATATTGGTGCTACAAATTCTAGATTCTCTGCTAGGTTTTTTACACCCAGGGCTACGGTTCTAAATATGTTTGGAGAAAATAACTTTGGATGTGCTTGACCTCTTTGTAGATTATGCAAGATGTCAATTTGATCTTCATGGGAACGAACTACATGATCTTAGGTAGCCTTAGTTTTTCTAAGAGAAGTTGACAAATGTATCAAATATCCGTCGAGAGTAAAATTTTGTTCTGAAGTCCACACATCAGCAACTTTTGTTCGTATGCTGGGAGGTGGAATAATGTTATCTCCCGCATTGGTTCCCGCAGTATTTATTACATTAAATAGTGTTACCTTAAGATTTTTCAATCTCATTATCTTTAAATTCAAAAGGTCTATTTCTTTATAGTTAGTACATTCAGGTTAACCAAACTAAGCAATACAATATCGAAAGATTTCATTAAATTTTTTTGGTAGGTGTGTATTCCAACAGGAATCTATTAATATCAAACCATATCACTATCTTCCAGTCTTGAAACTTTTGTAATACCGATTCGTTCATAGTACATGACAGGGTTCGTTTTCAGTGATTCTATGTTTTAGTTGCCATGATTAGAATGGTTCAAATCTGCGCAACCTTTAAACACTATTGTCATTAAGATGGCCAATATAAGACGCATGGTTTTTTTTTTTTTTTTTAGTCTGAAAGACATGTAGAATATAATTCTTACAATGATATTTTTATTGGGGAACAAGTTTTAATTTATCTGTGTGTTTTTGTAACGTTTTACCATCGTTTTTTTTAAACAATACATTGTTTTTATCTAAAGCTGTTTTTACTTTTAGGGGTTAATTATAGTAGTGATCATATTTATGGAAGCGTACTTCTTTCTTTACCGAAACTTTATCGCCTAGTTTGACATTTAAAGGCTGTAATTTTTTATTGTATCTTGTTTCTACTTATATTTTCATTTTTATTTGCGGATTTCCTGCCACAGTTTGTATTTCTCAAAGTTGCTTAATAACATCTTGTAAGTATAATGGATAGGTTCGTAACCTTACGTTTTTAGGTATCTTCAAGAGCAACCTTGCTATTCCCTCAAATACTAGTTCATAGGGTGTAAAATTCGTTGCTACATGTACACTTGTGTTGTATGTAAAATCTGAAAATTTGGCCAAATTGTTCCAGTCATCATAAGTTTCAGAGTAAGTTCTTATAAAGTCAGCTAAGGCAGCATGACTTCGCTCTAGTGATCCGTTTGTTTGAGGATAATATGCTGATGTAGTTAGATGATTGGTCTTGAGAGTTCTCATGAGTTGTTCTAATAAATTAGACAATAATGTAGCATGTCTGTTTGATAAAATTGCTCTAGGCGCACTGTAAACTAATATTCGATTTTATACGACTACATTGGCAAGCGTGCTCGATCTTAGATCTGGTACAGGCACTAATATAAAGTACTTAGTCAAATTACACTGTACGGTTAGCAAATGGCAATTACCATTTTCTATTATTCTTAATTTACCAACGGTATCAATGGAAACTTTATCAAAAGCTTCAATAGATGTATCTGTAAGCATCAAGGGTTTTTTTATTTTTATTTGTTAAATTTTTTTCTCTTGACATTTGCTGCATTTACAAACATAATTGAGAATATCATTTGTCATTCCAGGTCAATAAACTCGTTTTTTTATTTTCCGATGAGTTTGGTTTATTTTCTCATGTCCTCCAAGAGGGCTGTCATGTATTGTTAGAATTATTTCATTACGTTCTTGAATTTTTGGAAAATCCACCTTTCCGTAATGATAATGAATTTATATAGGCGTTTCATTAAAATTCCTTCAAAACATTTCTGTTATCAATCCAAGTTCTAATTTGTCTGTAAGATCTCCCCTTCTTGAAATTCGAAAAGTGTGAAGATTTCGTCTCAACAGTATTAAAAGCTTTTGAAAGGCTTTGAAAAGTTACTAGATTAATAGGTGTTTCGTTAATAACGATTAACAGTATAGTAAGCCCTCCATAAGGTGTCATTAAGATATAGCCGACTTTTGGTTTCTTCGATTTTAAATAACTAAAGTCTAGTGCACCTGTTGATCTTAAAAGTCTTGAGACAAATGTGACTGGTTGACAATCTTTGCTAATACAATGATTGCTAATTGTCTTTTTTGTATGAAAGACAATATCTGCTGGTAAAAAAAATGTTTATTAGCTTAGCTCTATTTACGTTCTTATAATTGTTAGTACTACTGCTACTATCACTAAGACTTACGTACACCTTTCCGTACTGTTGTTTGTATCGATTGATTGGTGAAAAAGGGTATAAATCCGATAGTAGCATGAAATCAGGTGCAATACTTCGACTTGTTGATTTGTTTGCATTACAGCTTGTTTGTTTGCTGTTTTCATTCAAGTTATTCAGGGTTTCTTCTGTTATTTCTTTCAAGCTCAGTGCTTTGTATATTTTTTGTAATAATAGAAGTACTCGTGTGCGTCAGTACACTAGAACTTAAGGGTATATTTTCTTAAATACGAGGGGTAATTGATAATTCTCCACTCGTCATATACTTCCTAAAAATTTCATGTTCATCAAACAGGGGTTTAAATTCCGTTGTACGTCTTGATAAATTTGCAATTTTTTCACCGATTATAAAATCATCAAAATTATCGGGGTCGTAAGTGTCTACTTCGATTAATATGTCCTGAATTTCAGGATCCAGCTTATCTTCGTCATAAAATCTGGTTACTAATAAAAAATCAGTATCAGCTTGCTCGGGTTCATCATCGTTGTTAGACTCGTCTAAATATTCTTGAAGACTTTGGATAAATTTTTTTGTTAACTTTTGTATTTCTTGATAAGTAACCTCATCAATATTACTTTTCGTAGTTTTAGGTGTGTCTTAAAAAACGTTGTCGTTCGAACCTTCACTTAGTGAAATGGGTACAATGGAGATATTCGTATTTGTTGCGTCTGAATCAGTATCTGTATTTGAGTCTACTTCCGTTTCAATCAATTTTTGCCGTAATCCACTTCGTCTAGGGTCATATACTGGTGGTTGTGTACCTTCTCCTGATAATTCTTCTGTACCACTCGGGTCGATTTCGGAAAACATATTTGTCTTCCACGATACACCAAGGTTAACTATATCTCTGACTGGCAATTGTATCATTTCCTCATTTTTGAAACTATTAGGTTTTATTCCGGTGATTTTTTTGTTGATGTCACTAGCGTGTAATATTGAGGCTACTAATTTTGAAAAATTCACTTTGAATGAGCTAGAATCTTTTGATGTATTTTTCGTGACATTTCCTAATATACTCGGTCCAGATGCAGATGATGTATGTGGCTGTAAAAATGTTTTCGTTTGAGTCCTTTGAGCAATCGCACTATGATCTAAGTGTGGCCGTTGCTTATTTGTTTTTTAACCAAGGGGTCATCCAGGGCCCCTGGCCAATTTAGATACATTATTCCTGATTTGGTCATGCTTCTAGATTTTGTTACTTCCACTGTCCCCTTCAAGGTTGTGGGCAATGATTAAGGTTTGATAGTCGTTAAATTTAAATGCCTTACTATTCCTTTCCTCGGAATTTGTAATTCTGTTCTCCTTTTTTCCTCTATTTTTTCGCGACCCCTCATTATAACTTCTAAAAATAGAACTCCATTATTTACATTGTTTTCCGCATGCAGAAATGGTCCTACTAGGTTTCTAGATAATGCATTTGCATTGGTATTGAGATTTCCTGGCTTTTATTTGAAAGTGTACTTATAATCGGTGAATTTAGACATCCAGCGAATTAAACGCTGCCCTTGGTCTTTTCTAGTATGCATCCAATTCAATGGCTTATGATTAGTTACAAGAGCGAATTTATTTTTTAATTAATATAAACGGAAATAATGCATTGCGTATATTACAGCTAAGCGTTCCTTTTTAGTCGTAGAATAGTTTATTCAGTTTTATTTATAGTTCTTAAAAGAAAGGCGACATGATAGTCAAACCCATCTTCTTGTTGACTTAATACCGCTTTAATAGCGTAGTCAGATGCATCTGTTGTTAACTTGAATGATTTACTAAAGTCGGGAGATTGTAAAATAGGCTCTTGACATAGATGGTGTACCGGATCAATCGAGCTTATATTTTAAAGTGAAATACGTGAAAGTTTTTCTGTCATGTATGTGTAGTAAAAATAAGCAAAAAGGGTTGGAATGTAAATGACTAGCGTTGTTATGTTAAAATGATGCTGTTGATTTTGGTCAAAAAGAAGTACAGTTTTGCCACTAACTTCAATGTCTCAGAGTCACATTTTGTTTGGCAGCAATAAATACTATTCAAATTCGATAACTTTCCAAAAATGTTTCTACCTTTGTGTGAAGCTAATTTTGTCAGCTACATGTTTGTGCCAAAACCTTAGAGTTATAGTTATGTCAGGAATTCACGCAAGAGAAAACATGGGAGGGAGAAAGCAAGTGGCTTCAGAAAGCACTTCAACAACACAGCGCAGCAACAATGACAGCAGCGACTGCAACAGTGACCGTGACAGCGGAGGCAGCAGCATTGTTGGCGTAGGGGACGTGCCACCGCAACTAGCTCCCACACGATCTCGTGCACCATGCCGTGTTCATGTTTCCTCGTCGCCCTAACCCTGCTACGCGGCAGTGCGTTCGCGTACGCCGTCTCCAAGTCGTCCTGGTCCTGTTAATCGGTAGTGCGTTCGCGCACGCCGTCTCCTCGTCGTCTTGGTTCTGTTAATTGGCAGTGTGTTCGCGCATGCCGTAAAATGTCATTATGGTCTTCTTAATTGGCAGTGCGCTCACGCATGCCGTCCCCTCATCGTCATGGTCCTGTTAAGTGGTATTGCGTTCGCGCACACCGTCACCTCGTCGTCCTGGTCCTGTTAATCGGCAGTGCGTTTGCGCATGCCGTTTCCTCATCGTTCTGATCCTGCTTAGCAGCAGTGCATGCCCGTCTCTTTGTCTACCTGATTTTAGCGAAAATGTGTTTTTGCGTGCTGCATTCTTCTCTTTGCGCAAGTCATACATCTGTGACTGCATTCAGGTCGTGCACGCTATGTTAATATCTGTCTTTTTTCCGCAGAAGTTAAGTAGCGGAAAAAGCATGCGAATAACATTCTTATCTTGACTATGTAAGGGTGTAATATATCGTATTACATCTCCTACGTTTTTAAGTTACGTAGCAAAAGTGTAATTACTCGTTACTCATGCGATTTTGCGTAAAGTTTTGTTATTCCGGTTAACGCCTTGAATAGTGATAATAAAATTAGAGTAACTGTATGTATTGTAAGCTTGAGTAGTACCATTTAATTTTTATTTTATTCAAACAAGTTTTACCAGGCAAGATACAACTGAAATGTTAATTAAAAGTTATCGGCCTATGAGCATTGAGTCTAAATTAGATTTGCTTTAAATATGACAGTCTCGTCAGCCATGTCACTGCCTGATGATCCACCGTGAGCATGGTTGAAGAACGCTTGGCGGAAATACCGGGCCAGTTGGTGGTCACGTGATACAGGATACCGGGCTCACGAGGGCAGGGGAGCGGACCCCAAGCAGTGAAGGACCCGGAAGTTTATTCTGAAATCGACCCAGATCACGATGGCAGAGATGCGCTTCTCGAGCGGTAAAGGTCTGAGAGTGCTGGCGAGTCGAAGCTTCCAGTGAGGGAGGCTGAGATTTCCTTGGTAAGAAGCCATTTTTAGTTGACCTCACGCGAGAAAAGTCTTCTCTTGTACGTTTAGCAAAACGGTTGTTAATATTTTCTAAAATTTCAAGATTGCCTGTTATTTGATTATTTCTAGCTGTTAATTCAGTATAGTTTGAACAAACACTTGTCGTAAGGTGGAGATTGTTTAGGACATCAGATTAAATATTTTGAATGGGCATGAGGTTTCAATGCAGGTTTTTTTAGTATGAATTTATACGATTGTGATATATTTAGTAGTGACAAAAAAATATGTTTTTTTTTATAGCTTTGACGAATCATAGTAAGAATCTTCCAAAACTTCTGTTATCATAGTCTTCTAGAACTATCTTAATTCGAATGGTTATTTCAAGAGAAGTTATCTTTTGTTTCGATGGGGTTGGCACTTGGATAGAGAAATCGAAAGTGAAATCAATCTGTGGCTTGATTGGCAGTGAGTATCGGGAGCATATCCTTTTTAGATCCTAGGAGCACGAGGTAACGAGCGTAGAAGTTTGTTGCGAACAGTTAGCTGTGAGGCGATTGTCTTTGCATATTTTAAGTTGTCGAATAAAAGACTTTATTTTTTAAAGTCAATTTATTTTCTACGAATTCAAAGAACCCACTCATCAAATGTAGACTTTTTAATTTATCATGATTTTAAGTTTGAATTGTTCGACTCTCTGAAGCTAGTCATACCCCTACCACATGTTTCATTTTCATCATATGGTACAAACCTAATGGTTGTACGGGAGAGGGGGGAGGATGTTCCAGACCAATTAAGCTTATATTTGAAAGTGAAATATGTGAAAGTTTTTCTGTCATATATGTGTAGTAAAAATAAGAAAATTGTGTTCAAATGTAAATAACGAGCGTTGTCATGTTAAATAGATGTTGTTGAAATAACAAGATACATACATAAATAAAAAATTATGATAATCATGCATTTGACGTGCTACACATAATAAATTATGGATGATAAAAAAAAGATTTTATTTTCTTGATCCATGTGTACAACAAAATATATATATATATATTTCCAGTATAAATGAGTGTTTGGCGCATGCACGTATAATAACATTGCAGTTTTTCTTATAGGTGTACGCCTGCTGTCAGAACGATAAGTATACTATGTGTCATATCCAGGAACTAAAGTAAGAGAGTTCAATAAAGTGCGCATTTATCGTACCCTCTCCTTTAAGCTAGGAAGATAGTACATGGCGCATGGACTTTTAACATATCATGTGTAGCTATATATCTTTATTGCTACGCTGGCATCGTTTAGTGCGTGGTGTATAATTAAAGGCTCTTTCTGCAGCTGAAAGGAAGTATCGACATGATACTTGGCACTTTTTCCTCTTTAGATTAGAAGAGAGCACGATATTTCACGCTGGAACTTGTTCGGTCGATTTTCCAGGGGGTGGGAAGCGGGTATGCGGGGGCTCCCATAAGATAACGTGTTCAAGTGAGTTGTACTAACCATGCATGAAAACATCCTTGATCACGGTTAATTTAACTGTGTTTAACTTATCAGTGTTCAAAGGTTAAACCATTAAATGTTATGAAAAAACAATGGTACATACGTTAAAGCAGCTAGATACCGATATTTCGTGTAAAAAACTTGGAACACGTTGCGCAATAAAAATTAATCTTAAAAAGTAGTAGGAGACTCAAATTTTGTCAACAGAAGTGTGTCATAAGTTTTATAAAATCAAACTTTTTTCTGCATAGCAATATAGTCTGAGGTTTTGAGAAGGGCTGTGTCAGGTTTCAGATCATGGTTTTATTTTTCTGATGCGTACAAACTACTTGTGTTTTGTATTTGTTGTTTTCTGTTAAATAAGTGTTTGACTTGTGAGAGTTACAGTAATGTTATAATTGGTTAGTTACAGAATCCAATTTTTTTTCTAGAAAAATTTTCTCAGCTAATAGTTTTTGTAAGTAACGTTTTTTTCCACTTGTTTTGTTTTTCTCTTTACCCGTCCACGTTAGATAATTCATGTGCTGTTATTATTTGTACTTCAATTTTTTTTACATTTATGTACATATATATGTAGATTTTTTTTAAATTTATTTATTCACTGTGTTATTATGTTTTTGTAATTGGGAAAAGATCGCTCTATGAAGCAGATCCTGTATTTAGAATGTCTGCTATTAAAGCAAGACTAAGGAAACGAATCGCATTGACTAGCAGATTTGAGGTAGGAATAGATAGACCGCTTAAACTAGCAGATCTGGTGTTAAGGTATGTATCAGTAGGTGTAGTATAAGATATTACTAATTTTCATTTTTTTCTAGTATTATTTAATACACAATAGTATTTTATTTTTCACTTTTTAATTTGATAACGGTGAACTTTTCTTATTTATTAAATCGTTAATTTATCAACGTATTACTTTTTTTTTTTATTTCTAACGAAATGGTGCACATTCTCTGCAAAGTCACAGCATATATACGTCTATGCACACTGCTTTTTATGAGGTGTTACGTGTCATTTATTAACATGCTTCTTTGAATGGTATTTATCGTTTCTATAAAAAATAGTAGTAAAAGAACATCTAATAAACAAAAAATTTTTGGAGACTTAATCGCACTCTGCTACTATTTTTTGTTAAGTAATAAATTTTGATTATTTAACTTTATCATCTAGTAAAAACTGAATGTTTGTGGATTTCAGTCTCACACTCTCTGACGGGGTGCTGGACTAGCAGACTGTCCAACTATTTACATATATGTCCGGGAAAGAAAAAAAAAGAGAGTGTTAGATATGTAAAATATACAAGTGAACTTACCTATTCTTTTTGCAGATTAAATTCTATATGATTCTTAAGTACCGCTTCTTTTGATATAATTAATTTTATTTGGTTTTACTAATAAAATATTTCGCACTATCTGGTATACTTATTCTTGTTATTTAGTTTTACAGTAAATTAAAATTAATTTACTAAACAATTATAGCAACTTGGATTAAAATATTGAACTAATTAATGATTTAATAATTAAGGACTACACTCGATGAGCGGTGGGAAGCTACTTACTAAAATGCCACGCGACAAAATGCACCTTGCGCAAAGCTTTAGTCAAAACCTCTTTGTCTTATATGCTATGGGGCTGGTACTTGCTGACTTTACATGCTTAGAATTAGTGGCTTGCTTTTATTGTCACTTAATACTTCCGAGAGCTATAAAGTCCACAGTCAGCTTTGTTAAGTGACGACTTTTGTTAAGTATGACTCTTTTAAGAGTCTTGATATTTTATTATTGGAATAAATATAATATAAAATAAAATAAAATAAAAATTTGTTTATTTACGCAAGTCATCACTTAACAAAAAGGAAAAAAGGTAAAAGAGACCAAAAGGAATCAGGACCGACTAAGACGAACTTGATTCCCACCTCGGCGTTTACTTATAGGTAATAATATTATAGACAAATATAAGTCAAAAACAGACGTAAGTAAGCTTTATCTTATGTGAAGACTTGTTTATCTTTATAAACTAGAAGAGAAGAAAGAGAAGAATGTTTAAGTCAAAAATTTTTGAACGACAAATGACTGTTCACCCAACGTTCGGGAAGATAAGTTACTGGTATAGATAATGAGTCTATGATATTTTGGAACCCTTCATAATAAATTATTAGTAGCAATAAAGAACATTATATTACGATAAAAAAAAATACGTGTGAACCATCAAAAATATGGAAAAAAGACTATTGTGTTTCCGTATGAACAGAAAAAAACATATTGGAAAAAATAAAAAAAGTATGAGAAAAAACGAAAGTCAAAGTACAAACATAAAATTTTACAGCAACATATTTACAAATACACTAGATCTGTGAAATTAGTAGTTTTGAAGGATCTAAAATATGCAAGCTTAAAGAAAAAAAACATTTTCAAGTTACTTTGATTTGAATTATGGAAAAATGCAGTTTCAATTTGAAATTTCTATTAATTGGGCACTTAGATACAGATTCTGAATTACTTTTTTTGGGAGATCCTCATATTTCTTACCTACCAACAAAATCAGTGGCAAAAAAATGTATTATTGTATAACTTAAGCAATCGTCTGACTTGCAATCATACAGGAAAATTTATGATTGCGCAATTACTAATGATATTAACCAGAAAAGTTATCAACGAGTAACAACTACTGACATTTCTGAAAAAAAAATTCGTTTTATACAATGAGATTGGAATAAATCTTAATAAAAAGTATATATGTACATATACATACGTATCTGTATGAAAAAAAGCGGTACTCAGTAAAACAGTCCATATGTCTCATAAACAAAGTTATAACAATCTTAGCAGATATACTTGTGGTATAATTCCTAAAAATCCACAACAGTCATAAAACATAAGTTGCCCGGAACAATTCAGCATCCTGCTACTGAAACAGCAAATTCCACTATCAGCGAATTCTAGCTCTACCATGGCAGAGGGACAAAAACATTCACACCAGTGAAAGAAACATTCAATGAAAACCAAAAACCAACAAATTTGTAACTTTAACTCCAACAACATGCCTATGAACTTCCTATTAAAAAATATAGACAGTCCCTGGTAAAAAAAAATTGTTTAAAATATCTATGAGAGCCCTATTAGCTGTTATCTAACAAAAAAAAATAATTAGGATTCAAACACCCACGTAACTAAAACATCCTTTATGGTCCACTATAGAAAATAACGTTAATAATGACTTTACAGTGATATGCAATGAGAACATTAGTATAAACATTGTGAGAAGTTAGTGATAGAAAAATAGGAATTCAATATATGTGAAGCAAACATATGTGTAAAAGGGGTGCAAATATATTATAATAAGTAATTTACAGATCATGTTAACCCTGGTAGGTTGGGTGTAAAGATTTAGCACAGGTACTCTACATACCTTCTGTACCTTCATTACAACATTTTTTATCAAGGTATCTTTTTAAAGCAGAAGGGCTCCGAGAACACTAAATTTATCTAGAATGTTTGCAGAAAGAAGAAAAAGAAATAACGTCACGAGAAACAAAAATGCAATGAATCCTGTAGCGTTGCAACCAATACTCATGCGTGTACAGGGTGATCGGCGACAGGAAGGTTTACTAGCCAGCAGTAACAAATCATCATAATAAATCAACATACTTGAGCTGAGTTAAATGCTAAATTTTGATGCCTAAGCATGAATAATGTTATTGAGAAAAAAAAAGAAGGAAAAGTGTCTTTTTCGATGTTTGACATTAACTGTAGTGGACTGTATTGAGGTTAGCATGGCTAAGATTTAACAGCTTGGAACAGTGATTTTGGATACGGTCAGTGAATAACTACCCTTCGTGCATCCGAAAGTACAAGAAGCAGCAGTTACATAAAAGAACATGAACCTTTAAGTATGTAAGAAAGTAACAAACTATTTATTTACACACTATAATACAAATGCTCAAGTGCAGCTAAATATGAAGGTCGTCAAGCGTCAAGCCTCCTTACATGTAACGGAATGTGAACAGTGAGTTGTTGCAGCTGTACCAGAAGTATGTATGTGTATTATGAGAACTAAATATAATGTGTGAAGGTAATACAAGGTAATATAAAAATTGAAAAAGGAATTAAGAAAAGATAAATATTGCCTTTAACGTTGTAGAAAGTCTTTGTTTACATTTTGCATAGTATTGTTTGCAGGACACGTAACTAAAATAAAGACACAATGATAAAAAATGTCGTGATCAGTAATAAGAATTTTAAAAAGGTATAGCAAAATAAGTAAATGTGACTGAAATTAACTTGAATCCCAAGCCCTCGACAAAAATATAAATTTATGTTTAAAAGAATAAATACGTAGAAAACTATTGAGTAAATACATAAATAAGGAAGAATAGATATGTAATAATAATAAAAAAAAGGAAAAATTTTTATCATGTTGTGTAAAAGATGTTGTGTGAAATTCAATTAAAAGAGNAAAATACCAACGTCCCAAACAACTATTCAAAATCAAAATAAAACCGTAAGAAAAAAAAAAGTAATAACCATAATAAACAAAATATGTGTGTATGCAACAATTCAGAAAGTAACATGTGAGTAAATATTATCTTAAAATAAAAGAGATAAATGTTAATCGAATAATTTTAAATAAAAGTTAAGCCCCACAAGGCCATATTCATCAAGTCATTATGTAAGAGGGAAGAGCGCTAACACCAACAATATATATAATAACATAGTTATAACCTTGCGGAAAACTAATCAAAATCTGTACAAGAAAAAGAAACAGGGATGTATATAAAAACACCTTATTAATTTTTTTTAAACGATAAGTATACTCAACAACACGAATAACACGATACAGACAATACTTCAACAATAATCTCCGAGGTGGTAAAGAAAAGAATGCCATCGAGGACGACGATGTAGTGGCCTTGGACGTGTCACGTATAGTATGGAACATACTGCGTGGCCTTAGCTGTTAGTAAAAGGAAGGAGGACAAGTGGGGAAGGAAAGAGCATAAAAAGCCCCACAGCAGTGGCCGCAGGGCTCTAGAACGTGGGGACCATAAAGAGAGTAGTCGCAGTATGTAATTTGCGACCGCCAAGCGCCTTCCCTCAAGAGAATATAGCAATAAAGTAATTAATTAGCTGTTACTACCGTGTAGTTATGAAGCATCCTAAGCCTTTGGAATACCAGGTAACAATTTTAACTGTACAAAGAATTACTATATTTTTGAAGAAAGCAGATACATACTCACCTAGTAATGCAAACCATTACTTTTGTAGTAACTTTTATTATATTTTAAATAACTATAAATAAGTAGCAGCCCTACAAAAATTATTACACAGCTTAATAAAACAACTATGTCTAACGTAGTAAAAATAGTGACAGTATAATTTTTACTATACAACATAGTATATTTTATTGTTACCATTATAAAATGTCCCACATTCTAAAGTAGAATTTACTATGGGACGTAGTAAACTTTCTAACTCCACTGCATTGCTGTTCAGTATAGTAAAAATTACTATGTTTAAAAGTAACTGTATACAACGTTTATAGATACACACGCCTATTGAGCTTCCAATTTGATGTTATACTGACGTTAATATTATGCCAAACATATTTTCTGATTTATAAAGGTTAAAAATTGATACGTACAAATAATTTTAAATTGACTAATTATCTGTAGTCAACACCATGGCCTACAGAAAATCCTTTGATTTTTAACTTTTTTATGTATCATAAGCAGTACACGTTTCCATAATATATGTACTACATCGATGCTAAATCTGAAATAATACACCCTGGTCTTGTGGTTATGAAGCCTGATTCAAAAGCCAAAGAAAGGAGGTTCAATTACCAGTCAAAGCAGATCGTTTTTAAAATAAAAAAATTCTTTTTGTTTCATAAAAAAAACTGTATCGGGAGTAGGAAATTTTTTTTTTTGGTAGTGATATGATTACTTAAAAAGCTCTATAAGAAACGCGTTAGGTTTTATTCTTTCCAAGAAGACTTTAGAAAAACTCTATTTAGTGATTCAAATAGTACCGAAAAACTAAATTTTTTAGGTCCAGTTTGTTAATTATACTATTGTCTATTTTTATAAATTGTTAAAGAATTCTGTTATTATTAATAGCCCCTTACTAAAAATGATTGAAAATATTTGCAGCAACGGGGAATCGAACTTCGATCCTTTAGAGTAGTTGATTGACACCTTAACAATTGTGCTAAAACATACTTTTATAGTAGGTGTAATTTTAGTAATCTTATTTTTATGTATATTTTCAATAAAATTACTTTTTTTACCTACAATAATGGGTATAATTGATTACAGAGTAGCAACAATCATGTACCAATAATTACTATAAAAAGTAGCTGTATATAATTATAAATTTCATGTGACTTTTACACAACAAAATTGAGCTATGAATGTAGCCAATTGTAGTTATAAACACAGATATGATTAATAGGTAAAATAATAGCTGATTTTTTTGACTGAAGGGGTAGTAAATTTTTAGGCATAAGTTAGCTATCTAGAATCTTGGGTGATATCTCACCTGATGGTCACAGGCAGGAAATATTTTGATAAGAATATTTCTATATGACTCAACCATTATTTTAATAAAAATATTTTATCATGACGTATATTCATACAACAAAGACGTAAAAACGAATTATTGGCACCCAAATGCAATAATTTTTTTTACCATCAAAAATACAATTAAGTGTCAAGTAAGATTCCTATTATTGCACTTTATAAATATTTTCTCATATGAGAATTTTGTGAGTTTTCTTTTTATTAAGAAGATCACTATAACTTCCATACTGAAGTATTACAGAAGATTGCTTAAAGAATAGCAAAAGAATACTTCGTTTACTTCAATAAGGATTCTGTAATTCTTACTTTAAAATTATATGAGAATTTTAAAGGAATTCTTTTATCAGGGACATTCGCGTACTCTTAAAGAATTCTTTCTCACGGAAAATCTGCGTATTGGGATATTATTGATCTACTAAACCTAAAACTAAAAAAACCTAGGCAGCATCTCGTTTCAAAAATTTTGGAACTCTCAATCCTCTTCGAGTTCAATCTCGTTGGTTTGATAAGCTGGTCACGTTCTCGCTGTTGCAATATTAATGTCCAACTGAATGGTTCAAAGTACTGTTTCTAAATGATGGACATCAAAGAGCTACTCAGCTTTTCTTAACCTTTTAGCAACTACTCCAATCCCATATGAAAACAGCATAGTTAGAAAAAAAAACAAGTACAATACCCATCCCCGCAGTCTCCTCTCTTCAAATATGTGCAAAGCATGGGAAACTATGTTTCATACCTATTGTATGCGCAAAAACCCTTTCTCTGGGTCTTATGCATACAGATAATTCTTTGCATGTATAAACTTTTCCTTCTATTGTAGGTTTTTCCAATTTTTCAAGTTACTTTTATTTTATAATTCATTTAGCTTTGCTTTTCCTCGCCCTCATCATTTTTTTTTTTTTTTTTTTTTTTTTTTACCTTATCTATTCTTTCAGCCGCAGAAATAATGACAAAAGTTCTATTTTAACTCTCTCCACAGCAATGATGTCGAGAGTTCTTTCAGTTTTCTATCTTTTTTATTAAAATAACACTTTTACTGCTGAAATAAAGGTAAAGATCTGTTCTAACTCTCTCTGCAGAAATGATGTTGAGAGTTTTTAAAATTTTTTTCTTTTGATTGAAATTAAAAAAAAATCTTCGACTACAAATAATTTTAGTTTTTATGGACGTAATATTTTTTTACAGCACAAAAAATAGTTTAAAAAAAACAGCAACTGTGATATCTGAAGGTATGTATGATGAACGGCTTTTTCGTTGTGCGTTAAACTTTTTTGCAAGGAAATATGAAGAAGAGTCAGCGATTATAGACCCTGTTCGTTGAAGGGCAGTTTTCGTTGCGACCTAAGCCCAGACTACGTTGAAAGCAGATCCTGGGAAAAGGATGAACAAGATATTTTGCAAGTTCTAATTAAAAGCAATATTTATTTACAATCAATTGGTTTGTACATTTGCTGACTGAGTGAAGCGTTTAGCTTAGCAGCGACGCTTGCTTGGACTGACTGTACTACGCAGAGCACGGTATATATATCTTTTTATGCAAATGTTCGAGAATATTTAGTTTGCAAATAACAACTTTTGAATAGATTAAAAAGTATAAATCTCCTTGGAAGTATAAATGTATAAATGTGTAAATGTAGTATCGTCTTTAGAGTATTGTTTTAATCCAAGTAACGTAATTTATGAAAGATAAGATTAAAAATTTCAATAAGTAACAGTCGTTTCAGAAGTCTGGCAAATGTTGTATAGCAAATAGAAAACAATACATTTCACGGCACATTTTTGCATAAGTTCACTTTGAACTAAACAGACCCTATGAGTCATAAGTTACACGCCGAGGATCTCTTAGCAGATGCTGGAGAAGCCTCAATGGAAGCTATGGATCCTGATTAAGATGCTACTATGGATCGTCTTGGAGATATTTCTCAAGATGTAGTATCCACACCAGATTTTTTTGAAGAAAAAAAAGGTAAGAAAAAAAATAGTAGTATTTGATATTGAATCTTACTATTTTTTATCATTTTCTTAATAAATATTTTGTTTTTTTTTTATTAGAAGGAAGCACTCTAACAGCATCTGAAGCTGCATGAATAGAGAGAATATTATCTGTTGAATTGACATTAACAGCTTTATCATCATCAGTTTCGTGGTGGATATAGTAAAATTGAAGTTTTGAAACAGTGCCAGAACTAATAAAAAAAAAATAAGGAAAAGAAGAAGAAAATGTTTCTCCTACGTTAAATTAAACAGTGCTGACAGCAGCAGCAGTAGCACCCAAATGGGAAAACATTTTAACTCTTACACAAAGTATGATGAATATGGTAAATGAAAGAGAAAAAGATATACTATAGTACGTTGAAAGTTTTAATACTATAGCTATGAAAAAAAAAAAAAAAATTAAGACGTTAATTTTATTTTACATTCAAAGAATTTATTTTATTTTTCAGTGAACAATCACAGCTTGCACCATAGCATGAAGCTCCTTTGCTAGTTTCAGCATTGGTAGTACTTTTAGGTAACAAGCTGCTAATAAATAATCTACAAGAATGGACCAACGAAGATCGAAATATTTTAACCTTGAGGGTGGAGACAGCTCTTCAAAATCAAAGGCCTAAAGTAATCGGACGAGACATGAAAAAGATGATAAACGAATGAATGAAAAAACGCAAGAAAATTTTAAAATAGGAGGCCTAGCTTAAAAAGATAATTGAAAAGGCTGAAGAAATAACAAGAGATGCTATGAAAAAGTTCAAGCAACGGAGTTTAGCTGTAACCGCCAAAAAAAAAAAAAAAAAAAAAAAAAACGGACGCACGTATATAAGTTAACAAAGCTATAAAGGACATTTGGCGAGTGTATAATAATGTGTCGTTTGGTACCACGGTAGGGAAACGCCCGCGCTCGCTTACCGATCTCTGACTAAAAAAAAAAAAAAAAAAAAAAAAACAAGGAGAAAGTGATCGATCACAGAAAACTGCTTCGATAATTTTTGTAAGAAAAAAAAAAATCTTATACGTTTCAATTCTTCAATTTGAAAAAAATCAAGACAAAAAAAAGTAGTAGTACACAGAGAGGGAAAAGATGAGCTCAGTGCTCGGAGAGTACCATTAGTTCTCTCCGTCAGGTGTCTCTAGCGTCGGAAGTATGATTGTCACGTCTCTGACGTTAGTGTTCACTTGCACCGGTAGCGTAGAACGGTCGACGGTATACACACGCGAATCGTATGAGTGGGAAGCATGAAGCTCTATAGCCCGAGTACTTGAGTGATTCCGAGCGTCTGAAGCTAGGCCATCATGCATCCCGTACATCGTGGCTCTCGAGTCTCCTGTATGAACCTTATTTGTACAGGTTAAAGGTGAGAAGTCATGAAAGAAGAGAGTGCACGATTAAATTTTTTCAGAAGTTAAGGTACTTATCATCGATTATTAATTAACGTTTTTAATGAGTGCTTTTATTTGTATTGTATTAATAAAATGCATGTAAACAAATAACAAGAAAGTGTATAGAAACCATACAAGTGCATAGTACACGGTACACTGTACACAAAGAAAAAATCTAACCTATAATCCATAGAGCCATTTCTGTTGATATTTTCACTGTACATTGTGCTTTTTGTATGCTCCACTGATATGTTTTTATGATAACTGTGTTAGATAAATATGGAGCAGAATATGAAACAGCCAAGTATATCACCGTCACCAGTGTCGTTCGCTTGCCTCAATATTTATAGTTTGTGTTTAATGTGTAGATGGCTTGTTTAATTTCTTTTTTTTTTTTTTCTTTCATTTCACTATAATTTTAAAGATTAATTCAAAAATTTTATGAGCATCAAGAAATATCAGAGGTTTGCTTTTTTTGGAGGTCAACTTAATCCATTTTCTCTGTGTACTTTGGCATGTTGATTTCAATGAAATTGTCTGTCTCAAGTGAGTAACATTTTCAGTACGTTAAAAATAATAGTTGTTACCATTGCTCATTCTATGTAAAAAAGTGCAGTGTAAATAATACTTCCTAATACAAATTTTAGTAACAACTTTCAATTTTCTCTAGATTCTTGTTCAAGTTTAGAAGGAGAGTATGACGTTTGTGCTCAAGAGAATGATGGATCGGGAATATTAATTTCTACGAATCCTTTGAACTTATCACCAACTCCGTTTAAAGATTTTAGTAATAAGTTACTTCCACCACCAGATGATCAGCGCGTGGATACTCAATTGAAGACAGCAAATAGTAATTTAGGAATTACAAACTGTGGTATGTTATAAGTTAGGAATTTTTTTCATTCATAACTCGAAAACAATATTCAAATAAACACATTTATTTTTTAGAGCTATTCTATGACAATTATACATATCATGTTTTCTCTGAATGCGTGGGAGGACTTTTTTTTATTAAAAAACAGAGAGTTCGAAATCGATCCAAAATATAAACAAAGACTCACAACAAGAATGAGAGTATTGTACTCCTGGTAGATTGGCATACCTTATTGTACAACATGAACATCAGAGAACAAACTCTTACTCGTAAGTAGGGATAAATACTTTAACATTTATATATTTGCAGTAAATAATGTCCTTGAAGATTCATGAGACGATCCTTAAAACATTAATGTTATTATAAAATAAAAATAAAAAATATTCAGGCAGATATACAATTGAATTTGATTGAATATTTTCCGTATGTTTATTTGTAGTATAACTCCAGAGTGCTTACATTTTTTGGCGAATGAAACTCACAAATTTTTTCTATTTATACCGAAAGAAGTACTTTATGAAAAAGCTACGAAGCTGCATTCAGCTCATGGTTCATTTTTTCAAGAATAATTACGAATACGTAAGCGAGGACATTTGTTTGAAACTAACAATGCCCCATCTTTGAAAAGGAAATCTTCTTCTAATGGTAAAAAAATATCTTTATGAAAAGGTATTTATAATGTATAAAATAAGTAATACCGATTAAAAATGTGTTTTAGATTCATCCCAGTCTGAAGAATTAAGTTGTTTACGAATTCGTATCTAAAAATTAACAGATGATTTTCAAAAAATTTGGAGCTCTGCTAATTTATTACTGAAACTTCAATTTTACACAAATAATACGGTTCATAAGATATTTAAGTTTTTTCCAGCATTACAGCTTCCGGATGGTTATAAATTAGTACGAATATCCCAGTATTTACTCATACACAGTATTATAATCGTAACATTTACTATTTTGCAGTTTCTTTCTGACTTTGATGCAAAATACACAAATACTAGTGGTTCATTCAAAACTGATTGGCCACCTCTAGCAAAAAAGATCTTCAAGTTGGCAAAAAAACGTAAAATTTTGGAGGATTACGTCAAATCTTCAAAAATTACTATAAAAGACGGTAATTCATACTTTTTTAATAGTCATATACAATTTCTGTGGCATTTATCTGTAAGATTTTTTTTACAGATCAAGTAGCAATTTTATTTTTGATGTTGTTACCACACATTTTTCCAAGTATTCAATTACAAGTATTTTTTAAGCATAAAACGATTAAAAGTCGCAATCCCACTATCACTGTATAAATTTGTTGCTTTATAAGAATTATAAGAAATTAACATTTTTTTAACTTGATGTTTTTTTTTATGTTACCAACACAAAACGTATTTTAAAAATTCCAAATATTTTTAGACTCACTGTAACTTTATTATTCAGCCTTTGTGCATTTTAATTGTTTTATGACACTTCATTCTGTTCAGTAACATGTGTCTTTATTCTCATGTCATTAATTTGTAGGACACTAAAGACATTAACGAGACATTGAAAACCATCCAAAATGAAATGAGAAATGTACACTCAGAACACATGATCACTTTTTCAAATCCGCATATTGTTCTAGCAGGAAAAGATTTGAAGAATATTGTTAAAACCTACATTTTATTAGACAAGTATCAATATATATTTAAATTTTCGCTTGATGCGATAGACATTTGTCATGAAATTGGAAAACTTTTTGGGGATCGATTCCCATTAATTTGTAATCACGTATGGTGGTATTTGGAAAGGGAATTATATAATTACCAAGAAACAAATGGTGGAGCTGTTGCTGCAAATTTGAAACATGCTATGGAAAAAATATTGTAATCCAGTTTACAATTTATGGCTTAAACTTTTTATTTTTTACAATTAAAATAATATATTAATGTCATTTTCATAATTCAAACAACCTAAAGTGTAAAATAATTGTAGAAAATTTGAATGTTTATTGATTCAATGTATCTATAGCCAAAAAAATTTATATTGATTTATTTATTCGAATTTGATCGAATTTAATAAAAAGTGTTACAATCATACACTGCGTAGCTTAGAAAATTTTTAAAAAGTGCGCTCATGTCATCTTTAGTGGAAATTATCAATGATTTAAGGGTGTAAAAATACTTAGAGTTAAAGTGTCTGTTGACTAAGTATCAAAAAGAAGTGAACGTAAACCACGCACGTTATGATTTGCACATGATTGTATTTCATTTGCCTATACAAGAATCATTCATTAAGCGGATTCATATACAATATTGTGTTTTAGTAATTTATATGACAGTGCATATAGACTTGTATGCTTAATCATTTAAAATTTTCATCATCAGTTTCCGATGACTACAAATTATAATTAATGGTTGCAATTTAAATTCTTAATAATTTTATATAAATAACGTGATTCAATTATTCTAAGACTTATTTTGTAACAAATTGAATTTATGTTACAGTATAATAATCAATTTACTCAGTTATATTAATAAAAGAAATTTTTTTTTCCAGAACACTTGAGTATAATATAAATAATCATTGATCCTGATGTAGAGAGTTTGCAAAAAGAAGTGATGAAGTTTACTCTATCATTGTACAATAATTCCTACATATCGCGCAAAAGCATCAATGAAATAATTTATTTTATAAATACTTTTTTAGCAGAGAAATTCATCCCACATTTACAGAAACAAATAGAAAAAGCCTCTTAACCCCAAAGTGGTAACGTTTTACATAAGACAAATTTCATTTTAAAGAAAAAAAAAGATATTTTCAATGACTTTCTCACAGAACATCGACGATTGAAAATGTATGAGAAACATTGGAATTTTGTTCCACCTGTTTTAATTTACATTGAAAAAGAACTTGTGAATGATTTTGATTCAGAGGGTAGGTGTTTAAATAAGATGAAGTCCGTATGTGCTGCTTATGTGTCGCTAAAAGATACTTTAAAGTCATTTCCACAAAAACTGGGAATGTTTGACAAGATAATAAATTTTATCAATGATTTGAACAATGATGACACTTCCTTACGTAATATTATGCAAGACAAGTTGTAGAAGAGTAAATATCATGATACCTCAAAAATTGTACTTCCACTTTTTTTCTATTTTGACGAGTTTGAGACTCGAGACCCTTTAGGCAGTCATGCCGGATTACAAAAAATGTGCGGATGTTACGCCTCACTTGGATGTTTACCACCAGATATTTCTGCCAAGACCGATAAAATTTTTTTAATAAGCTTATTTCATTCAAAATGCTTGAAGACGTTTGGAAATAAAGCTGTTTTTTTTCATATTATTTCTCAACTTAATAAGCTGCCTGAAGAAGGGATAAACTTTATAGTTAATAATACTCAAAATACAGTATTTTTTTTTTGTCCCCTTATTCTTGGTGATAATTTGGGACTTAACACTATTTGTGGTTTCCAAGAAAGTTTCTTAGCTGAATTATTTTGTAGAATATGTACCGCAACAAAAACACACTGTTCTTGTATGTCTAAAGAAAATCAAACATTATTGAGAAATACGAAAGTATATAATGAGGCTATTAAAAATAACAATCTGTTAAGTATAGGCATGAAAGAGCCTTGCGTTTTCAATAAAATCGACAAGTTGGATATCACTGAAAATTATACACTTGACGTGATGCATGACATTGCAGAGGGTGTCGCTGTATATACTAAAGGAAAAGTTTTGAACGCTCTTATAAAGACAAAATTCTTACTTTGAACACCATTAATGCAAGAATCTAAAAATTCTAATACGGTGATATTGAAATAATAATAAACCACGACCACTGTTTTTCTCATCTGAAGGTGGTTGGCATTTAAAATTGAAACAGTCGGCTTCTGTAATGTTATGCTTAGCAAGAAACGTGGGGTTGATTTTAGGCGATTTAATTCCACCTAAAAATAAATACTGGGACTTGTACTTGTACCTACGAAAAATTGTTGGAATTTTCACGAGCCCTGTATTGACAAAAGGCCAGATGAAAAGTGCTGTACAACTTGTTCAGTGCCATAATAGTTTATACTTAATGTATTTTGGAGTGCTTAAACCAAAAATGCACTTTTTACTACATTCCGTAATAGTAATGCTTTTAAATGCACCAGCTTTTCATTACTCTGCCATTAAATTCGAGAGAAAAAATTGGCAGATAAAACAAACTTCAGTAGGAATTGCGACGAATGTCAACTTACCAATAACCATGGCAATTCAACACCAATTGCAAATATATCAAAATTTAGAATACGTCTCTGATGTCAACAGTGACGTTGAATATGGACCAGTAGATCTTTTGGATGCAACATCAATAATATGATGTTATGCACCGAATATTCCCTCGACTGGAACAATAAAAAATTTAAAATACGTAAATATTCTTGGTAAAAAATTTTCCGGAGGAAGTATCTTTGTACTGAAAATAACGCCTGAAAATCCTCAATTCAGTGTAGTAGAAAACATATATTCATTCGATGATAAGATCTATTTTGAAACTTAAAAGTTGGATACCCTGTATGGTTTCTATACACTTTTTTGTTATTTGTTTACATGCATTTTATTAATACACTACAAATAAAAGCACTCATTAAAAACGTTAATTAATAATCGATGATGAGTACCTTAACTTCTGAAAAAATTTAATCGTGCACTCTCTCCTTTCATGACTTCTCACCTTTAACCTGTACAAATAAGGTTCATACAGGAGACTCGAGAGCCACGATGTACGGGATGCATGATGGCCTAGCTTCAGACGCTTGGAATCACTCGAGTACTCGAGCTATAGAGCTTCATGATCCCCACTCGACCGTGTACCGTCGACCGATCTACGCTACCGGCGCAAGTAAACACTAACGTCAGAGACGTGACAATCATGCTTCCGACGCTAGAGACACCTGATGGAGAGAACTCATGGTACTCTCGAAGCACTAAGCTCATCTTTTTCCTCTCCGTGTAGTAGCAGCAGCAGCAGCATCAGCAGCAGCAGAAACAGTAGCAGTAGCAGTAGTAGTAGTAGTAGTAGTGGTAGTAGTAGCAGTAGTAGTAGTCTTTTTTTTTTTTTTTTTGTGGGGGGAGGGAAAATGCATTGGGGCATTTCGTCCTGCTTAGACCTTATTCCTGGCCTCTTCTAGGGCTCTTCTAAATAAAGGGCAGCTACCACTGCGTGCTTCGTGCTTGTTGTCCGTTGTTGGGCAAATGAAGCCCCGTAGTGGGCCTGGACACTCTTTCTTCCGGTGGTTTGAGCTTCCACACCGGAAGCAGAGCTTGGATCTGTTTTCGTTCTTACAGTTGCCTGAGACGTGTCCATATCCCAGGCATTTGAAACATCTTGTTACTTCAAGTCTTCTTCGAATTCGGCAGCTTACGAAGCCAACTCGTAACCTGCCTTCCTCTTCTACTTGTCTGGCGGATGCTTCGTCCACCTTTATCAACGCCAGCCTCTGCCCTCTGGCATTCGGCTTTAAGAGAGCTACTTCTGGCTCCTGGCTCTTAAGCTCAAAAGTCATAGCAAAAGCCTCTTTGACCTCATCTTCCTCTACAATAGCATCCAGGTCTCGGACCTCTAATGTCACTTTTTTGATGCTCATTTTGACAGTACCCTGTCCAGCTACCGACTTTTCAATTTGCTGTGAGAATGCAATAGCATTCTCTACACCTCTGGCCTTAATAAGTATGTCTCCTTTTTTTTGTAGTAACAATACTTTGAACTGCCACATTAGCCTTATCAGGGTTAAAGTTCGCCTTCATCGTCCTCAGCACCTTTGCAAAGGTCTGCCCTTTGGCCAGTTTCACTGCTACAGTTGTTGTCGCATCCACTTTTTTCTTCTGGCTTGTTTTGTTATTCAGGAGATTTTCTTCTTGTTTGCCACTGCCTGTTTTCTTTTCAATTAAAGGCATGGTTTGCTGGCGTTTCTCAAGGCTGTCAAATGGGCTCCTGTTTCTTTTACTTCGTTCTATTTCCTTTAGGGCAGTGTTCAGGGTTTTTTACTGTACACGCCGTCAAAAATTATCTTGCCTTTGTTCCCTCCACTGCAGGGATTCGAACGACGACTTCCAAGCGTTTGCATACACTTCTTCTTTATAAAAAAAGCCTTTTCTTAGCACCTCTACCTCTTGAAGGTGTTTATGCGCGGCTTTGAGCCCGTTCTTCACAGCGTTTGCTGTGTTACCGTACTTATCATTAATTGCTTGTAGCGTCTCTGTTAAGTCTTTTGTTGCTGATTATACTTCATCAGTCACTTGCTCTCGCTTTACTATGAGCTTAGCACCTTCTTCTTCTAGAGAGACAAGCTCCTCCCTTGTCTCGTTGCTAAATACTGACACGGTGCTGTCCTCGGTGTCGTTAGTGCCTATGCTTGACAGGCTTCCTCTTCGTCCTTTGTCCGTTGGAAAGGGCCATGGAACTTTTAGCAGTCCCTGTTGGCCATGAGAAACGTCTTTGTGCCCCCCCCCCCCAGAATCCGTGGGGCCTGTGTCAGTCACCCAGGCTTTCACCAGATCGGAACTGCCGGCGGATACCCTCAGAGAGGTTACCGCCTGGGGTACTAGTTTTACATTGACGTTTTTAATTTTGGCATCTTTTTAGTGTCGTACTGACCCACGAAGGCCAGCACTACCCTTTTTTTCTAGAAATAAGTATTTGGAAAGGGTTAAAACCAGGGCAGCAGCCCTCTTTGTTACCAGAGAAAACCGCTACTTGCTCAGGCCAGCCGGGAGTCACCACTCTCCCTTAGTCCCACCCACGGAGACTGCTCTGGCGTTGAGTAACAAGTGTAAGAATGGTGTTCGTGTGTTATGTATGTATTGTTGGTACACAACGGTCATACCAGCGAGACGAGCGGCAGGTGTACAGTCCCGAGACTGCGCAGACAACCCAACAAAACGGGCTGGTGTAAGGCAGTAAGGTGCCGCCATATAGCCTCCTCAGTGGTAGTAAGTCTAGATTAGTCAGCCCACCACGTCTTCTTTGTTTATGAGGCGTACAGCCATATCAGATGTGGTTACCCAGCTTTACCCGGGCCTCATCATCCGGCTTTACCCGCCGCCAGGCCTCTAACGCAAGCCCGGAAAAGGACCCGCCACACGCAACCCAGAACAATCCGTAAGTGTCCCTGTGTTTGTTTAGTGAGAGTGTGTGATGCATGTATCTGACAAGAATGTTTTAACCACCACTTACTTTTATAAGAAAGTGTCATGTGCTTAGCACAAAATCGCAAATCCTCGTGTACGTTATGGAGAGTTTCGGGGTAAGCAAGATCTACTTCGAGTATGTACCAGATTTCAGCATCATCTTTTACATTCAAAATACCTGTTAGGTTAATATTTTTAATCCATTCGAAGCCAGCGTAAAGCAATGGTTGGGTCATGGCCCAACCATACAAATTATTGACATCATAATACATGAGATGTTTTTCATCCATATCATCGCGTTTGCCTTCTTCTATGAATGCATTATTTGCTTTAGCATAGCGATTACAACATTGACTGACGCCACCTTGTATGCCACGCTCAATAAACATAAGCTTGTCAACATCAGTTATCAATTTAAGTTTCACCTTAAATCCATTAACATCATTCACATTATTATTTCATATTAAATTATAATTTAAAAAAATATTTTCAAACCTTTGTATACTTCAACATAGCATCCCAAGTTAAACCAGGTGTTTTATAATATTGAGCCAGGTCTAACTCATTTGGTTCAAGACAATTGTTTCGAAAATTTTCGGAAACTTCGGCAAGTAGTAGCACATCAGTCTTCAAGTATAAGTCTGAATACTTCCCAAGTGTTTGAATGTTAAAAGTATTCCAGATACTTTTAGCATGCTTATACTATGTAGTATAGTATAGTAATATGAACTTCGTAAAAGCTACTATGAAAATCTTGTTTTGTTGGTAACTTTTTTTCTTCTAGTTTTTCAAACTAGAATATAAAACCATATGAAAAAATATCTTATTCCTTTTTTAAAAATTAATTTTGTATCATAGTTATCATCATTTGAGAAGGTACTTTCGATAATTCTCAATTCATCTTAATACGATGAAAGTTTGTCGAGAGATGAAGCCATAAATTTGAAGGTATCTGTGAACCGTAGATTAATATTAGTTCCTTCAACATATCTGCTACAGAAAATGTACTTTTTTCTTGTATATGGTAAAAGTTGAACTCTTCCTGAGAAGTTAACAGCAAATTCTTTTATAAACAAGTGAGAATCATAACCGCTTAAATTATAAGAAATCATTCGTATCATTCGTGAATCATGATAATTAGTGTAACCCTTGCTATGAGCGGGACCTTGAAATCTAAAATAGAAAAACTTTTTTTGTTTGGTTTATAAAATAACAATAATTATTACAGTAAAAAAAATATGCGTACTTTCCAGTCAAATGACAATGATCACTTACTTATGATCTCCTTCTCTTCCCCAAACATCTCACTCATACACTTTCTCTCTCTCGCTCAAGAACAGAAAAAAACTTCGCTAACACACTCGCCGCAGGCCAAACAGTGTTGCGCGCGCTCACTCGTACACTTTTCTCACTGTTGCTGCTGTGTTCCACGTCGCGTGGTCCTCTTCTCCTTTTTTTGGGAGCCAAAACAAAAAAAATAACTCTGGAAAGGTAAGGCTTTGCCAGTGTGACGTCATACGCGTTGCGTCAGTGAGAGTAGCACGAGCTTAGAGGCCAGATTTACCTCGTTACAAAGAAAAGTTTATAGTCAATTTGGAACTAAGATAGTTACAGAACTTGATGGTGACCTTAACATTTTTCTGCAGACTAAAATACATTCAGCGCTGTTTGAAAATAAAGAATTCTATAATGAATTATTGGCTGCTATGAATAAATCTAAATTATTTATAGTATACAACGGAAAACACATCATATTTTTTTCTGTATAATGTAAAAAAGTGAAAAAAAAAATTATAATTTTCTCTAAAACTTGAGTATGTATTTGAAGCATTTTTTCTATGCAACATTTTCATTATTACTTGATACATATTACAATCTTCAGATTTTTTAACTTAGAGTAATTAAAAATGTCTTAGTTACTTATTCGTGCCACTATTGTGAGTACTGTCAAAGCCCAACCATTTGATAAAAACTTGATTGCTACGCTTTTAGAGGATTTTCTCTATGAGGTATACATCAGGATGTTTTGTTTTCTGCAGTTCTTGCTCGTAGAAACCTCCAGAAATTGGTTGATCTTGATAATCTTTCAGACGATACGTCATTGGATTTGTTGCTGTTACTCGTGTGATTGTAAATATTTCTGTCGACCAATTCGGTATATAACCTATTTCAAATGCTTTTTATATCTTGCTCATGCGTACTTTATCGCCAATTTTAAATTTTGGCTCACTGCTATTTTTACATCTTTTTAAAAACTTTTTCAAGCCTCGAACTTCATGTTCAGCAGTAACGTCTTCCGGTTTCAAACCAATTGTTCGATGTTTCCTATGGTTATACAATTTAATTAACATTTGTAACAAATTCAACCACTTATATTTGCCTTGCTAACTGAATTTTTTCCACATCAAATCTTTTAAAGTACGATTAAATCGATTGCATATGGAAACTTTAAGATTGCTGTAAGTTGAGTATAAATTTATTTCATATTTTTGCAAGAGTTTTTAGAAGTTTAAACTATAAGATTCTTTACCACAATTAATTTGCATGTTTACTGGTTCCCGTCCTTTTTTTAATATCGAATCCATTGCTGCAGTTACTTCTTCACCATTTTTTTTCTTGATGGGTACAGCCCATGCGTACTTGGAGAAAACATCTATTATAGTGAGAATATGTCGATACCCTTTGTTTTCACGAGCGTAAGGCTGCATCTTTACAAGGTCTGCTTGCCAAGTCTCATTTAAACTACGTATGTTGAATTTTCGGCGAGGATAAATACATCTTACGGCTGTATGCAGTTTTTCAACGATTTTCTTCACATATTAATTGTCTAGGTTTAAGTTTTTTAAATCAGCTTGAATAAGTAGAAATTTTTTTTCTAAGTTGAACACAAAAACTCGATAGCTATATACTTCTTTTTCAAGCCTTTTAATTACTTCAATCAAGTAAGCATAATTTACTGCATCTTGAGGCTGTGCCTGTGCTCCAACATAGCACAGTCTTTTGCTATCTAAGTCATACTGCCCATCTGTTGTAAGTTTGTATCTAATACTAGGAGGACCTCGGCTACCACCTTCGGTTTTACCTAGTTTTCAACCGAATACATCGACACTAATTTTGATACTAAAGAAAAAATTGTGCTCATCAATATATATACCTCATTATAAAACTGCTCAAATAACGCAACAAGTAGATTATATACATTGAGACGATCCTAATAAGCGTAAATGATTTACTAACTCAATAGGGTCATCTCAATGTATATTATTTACTTGTTGTGTCATTTAAGCAGCTTAATAATGAGCTTACAACGAACCGCCTTTTTTGCGAACAATGATTTCGAACATTGGGGCAATAATTTTAATAAACTTATCGTTTATAGGGGTTCGTATAACACCGTTTTTTTTAACCCTTTCCTATAAACATCTAAAGTTTGTTATATTGTGTAGAATTTTTCCAAATCATCATGTACTACTAGAGATTCATTAGAATACTTTTTTATGAATAGCTCCATTTATCCAGCACTCATTGGATAATTGATATTGTTTATTTTGATACAATTGTTTTCAAACTCTGTTCGTAAATCACTAAGCTTGAACACCTCATTTTCTTTTCGTACTCCATACTTTAAATCTTATAAATCTTTCTGGTTCTGATTGAGTATTCGTAAATAAAAACTATTTGATGAATTCTTACTAATTTGCACTAAATCAACAGATGCGTTTTGAATAGTATCATTTAAATCAGTATCATCATGACTTTCACTGATGGCAGACTCAAATGTTATTTCACTTTCACTGAACTTTTCTCTGTTTTTTTGGTGCTTTTCTTCATCAACTTTATTATTATCTTTATGATTTTTACTATAAAAGTAATTATGAGTCACAGAATTATCACTAGTACTTTTTTGTTTCTTTGTTTCAACAATAATTTCCATTTAAGAGTCTGTTACTGGTTTAAAAGTTTCACTAAGCTTTTTTCAGCCTCATTTTTCCCAAACCTTAGAAGTCTGTACTTATTTTTATCGGCCTCTCGTGCCTTTATTAACTGACGTAGAACATCTTTTTATTATTCATACATAATGATAATGATGATGATGATGCCGATGATGATGATGCTCCAATGTCATTTGCTTATCTTTGCTTATAACAAAAAATCCATGTTTATCATCATTCCAGCAATTAGAGCATACATTCTTTAATTGAATGTATGGCATATTTAAGTTTACATGATCATTATACACATGCCTCAAGTTAACTTTATCTCGACGGAATAAAACTAAACAAAACTAAAGTTAACGTTATCTCTAATGAGATGCTTTGTTACTTGAGCATTTGGCTGACAAACATAAAAGCAGTCAACATTTTTGTGTCTACCTATACAGAAAAAAGCCTTTAAATTATCTTTTTTTCACTCGCTGTATCATCAAAAATTATTATAGAATTTCGTAAATCATCATCTGGCGAGATTACAGTCACGTGTTTTCTGACAGGTAAGTATTTCGCACCCTCTATAGACTCCAATTAATCTTTTAAAAACTTATACTTTGGTTAATGCAGTGATTTAGACTACACGTATACATTTTCGAACTTAACTCCATTGGAATGCACAATTAAAGCCAATAAGCTATAAGTTTTACCACAATTAGATGGTGCAAAATTCAGCGCGAATACTGTTGGGAATTAGTTCACCATGTCGATTCGAACGCTTTTATTGTCTTACAATAGTGTCAAAATTTAGAACTTCTAATTTTATGGATTCTTCCTTGAATTTCATGTCTACTTTTTGTAAAAAATGAGTTACAACTAATCTTTTAATTAAATCGTAAAACGTTTTTATGTTTTGAGCTCCTTATTGCAACGAATTCATCTACTATAAATACATTATTTATTTTCTTGAACGCTTACTCATGATCCAACCTCTGTAGACTAATCATCATCATCATACACTCGTAAGAGAGGACGAGGTCTTGTAAATAATATAATAAATTCTTTACCAGTAGAGCTTTATTTGCCTGGATATCAGTATTGTGGTCCAGGTACTAAGCTTGCTAAGTGTCTTGCTAGAGGAGATTTAGGAGTTAATCCATTAAACGCCGCGTGGAAAGAGCATGATATAGCATACTCAAAACATCGACAAGATTTAAAAGCCAGACACGAAGCAGATAAAACTTTAGCTGATAAGGCTTGGCAAAGAGTTAAAGCTTCAGATTCAAGTATTGCTTAAAAAGCAGCAGCTACCTTGGTGACCAGCACTATGGAGCTTAAAAGTAAATTTGGTATGGGGCTAAAGAAAGAGAAGAAGACAAGAAGAAACACGGTATTAACAAAAGGAAAAGAAAAAGAGTAGCTTGAAAAAACAAGGTAGTGCTTTAAGTGCAACTATTCAAGCTGCTTTACAAGACATCAATACCAAAAGCAAAAAAGTTTGAGATGTCATTTGTAGTGCTTTGAAAGGTGCTCGTACTGCAGTTAAATACTTTGGTGGTGAAAAGCATGTTAAAATTCTCGGCATCTTATGCCTTCCTACTCAAATTAAAAGAGCCCTGCCTCTGATTTCCTTGTTTGTTGGTTTGAGTGCAACCGGTGCTATAACCAATGAAATAGCAGAAACTATTAAGAGCATCAATGCTACTAAGTCAGCCAAAAAGCAGCTAGCCGAAAGCAAGAGACATAATCATACCATAAAAGCTATTGCCCTTGGGAAAGGTCTTTATTTCAAACCTTATAAAACTGGATTAGAAGTCTATTCAAAGCCTTACGTTGGAAAAGGTTTAAAGAAAAAAAAAAAAAAATCAAAAAAAGTTTAAAAAAGTAAAATTACCTGATCAAACTCTGACCAACATAGATTTGATGAAAAATTATAAAATCTCAGAAGTTCCTCATTTTCGCGGAGTATTCATGAGAAACAACTTATCTGCTAA
The DNA here is from genome assembly GCF_000648655.2 of Copidosoma floridanum. The sequence goes on along the minus strand of NW_019379574.1, from coordinate 164,640 downwards.
TGGCCCACGGTCTTCGGAACTGCTATAGTAAATCTTGATGATAAGAATAGACCTGTAACTCACTGGGAAGCTTATTGAAAACGTGGTAATAATATTGTATATTTAATATTTTGACAGTTTGAGAGATCTTCATCCACTTATCGACTTAATGTTATATCTAGAAGTTAATAAGATGTAATGTAATCATAAGCGTTTTCAAAAATTCAACTCCTACAACTGTCGTCATTTGTGCTTACAGTTTCTTTCAAAACAAATGTAACTTTCTTACATCTAGAGAGACCTCTTAGTTATACTTTCACAACAATGGAAGAAACATTATCACTAAGCCTTTCTAGTACTTCTTTTGTTTCAGAAGCGCAGTATTTTTCATCGGTTAAGGTGATGTCTTACCAAGTTATTGTATTACCAACTAGTAGTTATGAGGTTAATGATATTAGGTCATTTTCAATTGAGATATCATAACCTGGCAACATAACTTTTGATATTGCGCCAAACAATAATACGCTTCGAAGTGTTATTAAGTGCAGCCATACCATTGATTTCAGACCTAAGGATTCTATAGGCCGTCTATAAGGTTTCACTCAGCGAGTTCTAAACAATAACACCAGTCATATTTCAGACTTACCTGTAGCTATTCTAAAGATAAACGCATAAAGAGTTAAATGTAACATCACGATTGGAGCTTTCATAAATACCAACAAAGTGCACACGATTCATGAATTTTTTCCAGCTGTACCATCAGGATATAAAATTATTGAAGTTCCTTAACAAATAAGTTATTTACGGATTATTGGACATATAATTGATCATATACAACTAGGTATGGTAGATCAGGATCGTTATTTAGTTAATTTTCATGGCAAAGTCATTACTATAAGATTGCATATAAAACTCTCTTCATAATGGATATTATTTTATAATCAAACAAATTATAGAGGCATCTCAAGATACGCTCTAGAATACAGTTAACAGCGAGCTCTCAAACCGTTGAGATGTCAGAGAAAACAGTCCATCGAAGTATTAAGACATCTAAGAAAACAGCCAACATGTCAAAAACCAACTCATCAAAACATACAGTTTATAAAAAGGCTCGGTTTAAAAATAAGAAACCGTCGTGGAAAAGAAATTGGATACTTTTTTGTTGTATACAAAATGGACGAGATTCTAAGTATTCAGTCTCCAGTCACATTTGATGAATCTATTACGCATTATGAGATTCATGGTCATTAGCCGTATGCATCGTCAATATATCGTAACAGCGATGAAATTCGTATTTCAATTCAACATCAAGATTTGTGTTTTTTACCATCCAGAAGTGCCTTACATGTTCATGAAAGATTGGTCAAAGCAGATGGAAATATAGCAGTAACAAATACTGCATTGATGAACAATACTATCTGCCACTAATTTGAAGAAATAAGACATGAGATAAATACTATAGAGGTAGAGAACGGCAAAAAAGTTGGACTAACAACCCTTATAAAAAATCAATTATCACTTCGTCCTGATCAAAAATCTATGATAAATGCAGGTTGGCTTGGTGTTGGAGAAGAAGATGATGATCTTACTAATGATAATGGCTTCTTTAATATTATGCTTCCACTGAATATGGTTTTAGATTTTGTTAAAGACTATTGTCAGATGGTTGTTAATGTAAAACGTAAGCTTGTACTAACAAGAACAAGAAATGATATAAATGTCGTGCTGCAAAACTCCAGTTAATGCCAATGTTGCTGACCCCGGGGCCGTAGGAACTTGGGAAGACTTTAAAATAGCAATATTGAAGCTTGAGTTGCTTATGCCGTATGTGGTAATGTCTAATTCTCATAAAATTCGTTTATTAAATTATCTGCAAAAAGATAAATTTATATCTATGAGTTTTCAAACTTGGGAATCATATAAGTACCCCCTCTTACCTAGTGCATCAAAACATATTCGGAGAGTGAAGAAATCTAATCAGTTGGAAAAGCCACGTTATGTTGTTTTAGCGATTCAGACCAACCGAAAAAGTTAGAAAAACGTAAGTGCTATTATGTTTGATCACTGTAACATAAGGAATCTGAAACTGTATTTAAATTCACAAAATTTTTCTTATAGTGATCTTAATCTCGATATAACGCGTAATTAGTATGAGTTGCTTTATAATTTGTATGTTAATTTTAAAAACTCATGTTGTGGCAAAAATTGTACGCCTTCATTAGGTAAACATCACTTTCTCAATCGAATACCTGTAATCGTTCTCGATTATTCAAAACGAAACAAGTCATTGAAACATGCTTCAATAGATGTGAGGCTACAATTTGAGTCACATACAAGTTTTCCTGCAAATGCGTCAGCTTATTGCTTAATTTTGCTCGAACGAATCATTCAGTATAATCTGATGAGAGGAAATGCCAAGAAACTCCTGTAAAGATGTATAAAGTCGATTCAGGGCTTTGCTAGCATTACTTTATTTTCAACCACCATGGACAATGGTCGGAGCAACAGCTGGAGTAAAGTAGAAGCAGAAAACAAACGATTACAAGAAGAGTAGAAAAAAATTATGTGGAGAAACGAGAAGAAAGACATAAAGGTTGAACAAATAAAATCTGAGGGAAAATCAAAAGATAAAGACTGTACAATTGTTTGAAAATTAATATGTTTAATAAGCTTTACTTTTATCAATATGTCACATAAATCGTGTACGAGTAATTTTACAACTAATGTTAAGTATCAAAAAACCTTAACTAAGGATGATGAAGATAGAAATGAAAAATCTGGGCTGAAAAACTTTATCCATAAGTATTCAACTAACAAAGGGTCTTGTCCTAAAAATGAAGGTCATGAAAAAATAAAAAAAAAACAATTAAATTAAATATTATAATAACGAAACATGAAGTAGTTTGTGGACATGCAAGGTTTCTAGAAACTTTGTAATGATTATGTGCTCAAAGAATTGGCTATCCTTCTTCTCAATACTAACGATACAGAAGCACAAGTATTTCTTTTTAAAGCACCCTTTGCATGGTGAAAATTACCATAAAAGTATAAACATGAAAATGTGTACCTTGAACTTCGCTATCATGGACTATCCTGGGACTCAGAAAAAATTGAGTATACGGAGATAGGAAATATTGTACGGCGGAATCTTAAAAATGCTCCAAAGATACGTGTTATTCGAGATTTAAAAAAAAGTGGCTTGAAATGTTTGGCTTTAAGGTCACTTATATAACAGACTATCCGCCGTTCGAACTTCCCAGATTGGTTTCTACTTGCACACATTACAACGAACCCTACAAATCCATGTGTGCTCTTCATAATGTGAAGCGAATAATAAAATATTACTTCAATATGGAATGGGTTGATGTTGATGATGATGACGATAATAATATAAAGCTGTCAGAATGCATTGTATTGTAGCGTATTTTAACAACAAGATGTTTAACAAAATCATTTTATAAATCAAGTTAATTTTTTATTCAATATAAATTCATTTTAAAAACTGAAGCAAAAAATGTTTAACAATTATTTCTCTACCACTCCACATTCCACATTATTATGCATTGCGCTCGCTAACACAAAAAAATTTTTGTATGCATATAACTACCACGTGCACAAGCTGCAAACGATTTCGCACATTTAAACAGCGCACGCAAACGAGCGCTGCAGAAGACTTATGCACGTGGCATCGCACAAAAACTCAAACTGTGTTGCAGGTCAGCAGGTAGCGCACGCGGCGCTACAGGCGCTAGTGCACATTGCAGCACGTACAAACTCTAACAGCGTGCGCAAACTGAAGCAGTGCTGTAGGTCACGCACGCAACCTCAAGCCGCGCACGCACAAGGAGTGCGAGAAAGCCACAGCTCCTGCTCGCCCATTGGCTGCAGAAAAGACTAGTCCACCCTAAAAAATGGGTGCACTCGCCACGGAGAGAAAAAAGGGCCAAAATCGCCTAGCGACTCGAGCCCACCTGGGTTGTAATTGCCATAGCTTATCTACTCTATTATGCTTTATTGCTCAAGATTATAGATCAAATCATTTTAGTAGTTTAGAATTTCACAAATCATCTTAATAAATATAAAAATTGAACGCAGCATTTCTTAAATTAAAAAAAGCATTTCTTTATTAAAATAAAATTGAATAAATTTAAGAAATAATAAAAATGTATATCTACTTAGTTATTTAAACATACCCCTCCCCAGGTGATTACGAGTCTTAAGATTCTTTAAGTCTGCTTAATTTGATATTTAGTTCATGAGACAGTTGATAGAATTATTGTTCATTTTAAGTTTAAAAATTGAATTTATATGACATTTTCATCTGATTTAATCTAGTTTAAGGTTGCAACTAGGTAAGAAATTGATTGATAGAAAAAATTTAGTCTTAATGTATAAAAATTTTATGTTTACACAAAGAGACATAAAAATTTTTGTAAAGAATAAGAGGGAATTCCCAAAACAAATGATAAAAGAGAAATATTGAGGAATAAATCCAATTTTCTTCTCAGAAATAGCGAAAATCAATAAAACAATAAAAAAAAAAAGTCGCTGCATGTATTGCACGGATTGAGAGATCATTCAACAAGTTAATGTAAATTTTGATGGAAGGTGTGTTGAGATATTTTTATTCATAGAATTGGCAACTCAAGCGACTTCGCTCTTTTACACTCAGCAATAAACCAGCTCTTCAACACATAGTCAGAAACATTAATTGTGTGTTGGTTCCCTATTTTAGAGTTTCTCTGGTACAGATGAAATACGTACACATTTGTGACTATCGCCAACTCATCAGGGTTACACTAAAGAAAAGGCGTTTGTAAGTAAGAAAAAATAGTTTTTGTTTTATCAATGTGTTGGAGAAATTAAAAATTTTCAAAAGTTTTTGAACTTGACACCCTACTATAACATAAAAAACTTGATATGTTACAACCGATGTCATAATTTTGCAAGTGAGAAAATGTATCTTATAAAATTGGTAATAACTAATACGAGAAGCTGTCGAACGCAATATAAAAAAAGACATTGCGATTGACCCTTTTAAATGTGCAAACGATTTGCAATTCAATGAATAGTGTTTATTATATTATGATATGTATTAATACATAAGTATAGTTATATTCTTTTTAAAAAACAACATGAGTACAGAAAGAAAAAAACGCATGTTTGAAGTAAGAAATACTACTTTTTTTTTTCTTTTCTTACTTTAACCTTATGTAATCACGTAAAATTTGTAATTAGTTATAAATTATAAAAATAAATAGTTCTTGCTATTCATTGTAACATGTCAAACTTGCCTAACCTTATACTTTTGTTAAAAGGCAAATTTCATGGGGATGTTCAATGACGTGTATTTATGACAAAACTTTTCGTTGGAATGTTAAGTTCACCAGATTATAGTCCCACAACTTTAACACCATTCAAGTCTTGGATTGAATTTTCTTTGGTTCTCTTAAATGTGTGAAAATCTTGTTTATGTTCATAACACAAAGATTCCATACCGTAGAAAAACTAAACCAGTGGAATGTGTCACGGGACACGCAGGGGCGTAGCCAGGATTTTTGTTTGAAGGGGGTCTTTATAACATTGTATTAGATATTCATATATATATATTTATGTATATATACACATTTTTTAGTTTTATTAGAAGCTGTAATGAAAAGAAAATAAAGACTTTAAATACTTAAGGATTATAACCTTTATAGTGTAATCTGTAATAAGTACTTGTACTACTTTTAGATTCCTGAAAAAGAGATCCTATTTTCCCTCAAAAGTTTTAAATAGTAACTAGCACGAGTTCATTGGGTCTGTTCAGAAACACCTTCTTCGCTAACTTTTAGGTTGGTACTTACCCCCACTCCTGCTCAGCAAGTTAGTGTTAGTACTGTTGGTAAGCGATTGCAAAAGGGGGGGGGGCAGCTGCAAAAATGCGTGGGGACACTGGGGACTGTTCCTTATATGTCCGCCACCTCTGGTAAGGATCTCTGCATTTTTGTAGTCACAGCGATTTTCATCAATAAACTTTAACAAGTGATCACCTGGTTTACTAAGGGTTGAGGATTCAGCAGCTATTAAGGTATGTACGAAACAAGACGTCCGACATACTTGCATACAGTTAGTGAACTCTTTTGTATTTCACTTTTAAACACGCAACAGCTCATATTACGGTTACTTTTAACCTTTTTCTACTATTATCTATAAATATACGTGAACAACAAGTGTACTCACACATTACCTGTATCTGAAAAACTTTCTGCACAGTCAGAGCGCTGTAGGTTATACTAATGGCTCATAGTCAGATAGCTGCAAAGCTGTATATTAGCAAAGTCGGTTGCAATAAGGTACGGGATCTGTATACTGTATGTACCTCGCCTGTAAAGTGTATCATCATCTTGTACTCGTAGGACCTATGTGTTACATCGAGGCTGCGCTCGATGTACCTTTTTTTTTCTCCTCTTCTCCTTATTCTCCTCGTAAAACCGCGTTTTCATAGCAAGCTAAATGACGTACACACACACATACTCCACGTACCGAAACTAAGGCTCCGTGACACATCTATAAGGAGAGACCGAGTAAGACAAAGAAGAACTAGTCTACATCTCCGTCCCTCCTTATGCGTCGACATCGCCTGATGAAATCAATTAATTAAATTTAATGAAATTAATTAAATTTAATAATCATTTTTCATCCATTTCCTCTTCTGTGTCTTGACCATTCGTACACAAGCCGACGCTCGAGCCAGGATGTTGATCTACACATCGGCCAGCGTTCATGCAACTTGACTTGACTACAGCATGCTATACTTCTACCACCTTCTTTTTCCAACACTTACAGTATCCAGAGACGCCAAGCCAAAAAATAACGCGAACTATAATACGACCTAATCTCGATAAGTACTGGGACCAGTATCGTTACTACACTATATTCTCTAGCAAGTAAGCGTCACCCCAAAACCAAAAAAACATATGTAAAGGAAAGCGGAAGTATACAGGAAATCTTTCTCTTTCCCTGCCATGAGATGATGCAGACTAATTCTAAAAACCTATGAGCGTCTCGTCGTCTCTGGCCATAGTGGCAGTGATAAGGAGGCAAGATCTTCGGCTATATAAGCCCATGGCCTCCTGCACGAGCAGCTTAGACTCAAAAAAATTCGTTCAATGATCAGGCCAGCTTGGGTGTATACCGAAAGCAGTAGCCAGACTAGAATACACGACCTGGAGAACCCGGTCAAAGTCTATTCGTAACCTGGAGAATCCGGTCCGCAGTTTCGATTTCAATTATATCCGGCCACCCGGATCTTGCTTCGAGAGCCACTTGTACCACCCTTTTTTTTTCTTATTTAACAAAAGTAAGTAATAGTATTTTCTCCAACCTTAACTATTGTATATCCCCCAATAGTTTTTCTCTTTGCGTAAGACCCACTATTGCGTTCCGTTTAATCTGGATATAAATGGCCAAGTAGGTGGTGAAAGAAAATTTTTAACTAAAAAATAATAAAAATCGAGTACCGCTAAGTTGTGTGCCAGTTGGTAAAAATTCCGATGGCCAAGCAACTAGCCTTCGTTTAAAAAAAATCAAGTACTGCTAAGTTGTGTGCTAGTTGGTGTAAATGCCGATGGCCAAACAGCCAGCTCTTAGTTACCCAACCCAATTTTTAAACTATACGTCGTGCGTCGCTAGTAAAATACTGGCAACCAACGACTATAAACCTCTAAAAAGGAACCAACTCACCAACTCCAAGTAAATGGCCAGTTACGTGCCGTGGGTACAAATACCGATGGCCAAGTAGCTAGCTTACCCTTCTTTAATCATCTACCCTATTCCTACCCTAGTGCTCCGTCCTAAGCCCTTGCTGTCGTGTCCCCAGGCTATTGAGCGAAAGCTTAGGCCTAAATACAAAAATTACTGTTACGCCGTCTTTGACGTAACAGAGAATATAATTTTTGGAGGCCCCGGAGGGATATATAGTGTTAGGGTTGCCGTAGTGACGACGTAGAGCACTTGTGCAACAGAGGAAGTTAAAATTTCCAAAAAGAATTTTTTTTTTATATATATATCTATGAAAGGATTAGGGCGAAGGAAATCAATTAGTTGACCCCCTTTTATTTTTATTCGTATGTACGTATGTATCTAACTTTAAATTTTTTTTTTTTAACTAAGTGAGCCTTCAACTCACCGAAGCTGCTAAAAGACGGATCGAACAGGCGCCGTCAGAAGCAGATAAGAGAAAAATAATACGATACATAAAGAAACAACAGAGGTGGACCCTGAACAAACGAAACAGAAAATTACTTGGGGCCTAATAAAAGAGTGGAGAGTCCTGGGAACCATCTAAGAGAAACCCGGACTTACCAGTACCGCTGTGGCCAAAGGAAGAGAGTGTTGCGGTGAAATCAAGTCATCACAGAAAACGATCTTCTCGGCCCAAAATTATCAGTGACATTATTTTACCTACAACATCGCATATAAAGGCGATACATCCGCCAGCGCCAAGAAGGACGTTACACGATCCAAACGCTTACGATCCTGACAATCCGGAGATAGTCACAGCTGCTGATCGCGAAATAGAAGCGATCTCACAGCAGCAAACGGCTCTACCCTACCGTCTGCAGCAGCTGATATACGATCCGGAACCTGCTCGTAAACAACCGGAACGCCCAGTGACGCCGAGCAAATGGTATGTAAGCGGGAATACAAGTGCGAGTGCGAGTGCGAGTGCGAGTGCAAGTGTGAAATAAAAAAAAAAACACACACAAAAACTAAAGTGATTCGAGTGTAATTTTAAAATAATAATAAGTGAAAGGTCCTTAAAAAAGGGAACATTTAGAAATAAATACAATAAATAAGTGCATTTCTTGTATTAAAAAAAAAAAAAAAAAAATAACCTAGATTAATTTGTTTTAAATAATAACGAATTTGACAAAAATACAAAAATACAGCTTTGGTTGTTCTTTTTATTTGTGGTGCAGGCAGGCTACTAGATTTGACTCTGAAGTGACGCGACTCTAGTGCATTCATTTGCGCAGAGGTGTATCGAGTAAGCTAAGTCCCTGTGCATTCAATTGCACGGGCTGGCCGTCTCTACGCAACGCCTCCCTTAGGAGTTCAAATTAGAAGCTTGTATGCTCCAAATAACACCTCATCTCTATAATACACTGAATGTTTTTTTTTATCAGTTATTATTGTTTTTTTTTTTTTCTTTTTTTTTTTCTTTTCTTCCAATTCTGTTTTAATGAAGAGTTGAAGGGCAGAAAAACACAGGAGGCGATTCTTAGTACAGGCACGGTTAATAAACGGGTCAGTTTCAAATCAGAGGACGGTCCAGAGCACTGCCTCAACTTAAACTGATAAAAATATATCAATTGATAAAAGCGACTACAAAATATTGCAGCCTCGCCACCAAGGGCCCATACCCGTAGCCGTAGTAGCACCATTGCCTAACCCGAATCTACCAGCGCCCGACCAAGTTGCTCAATTACGCGCGATACAACGCATGCCTGTACATGTTCTAGATATTATTGAACTCGAATTGACGATTTCAACTTAGAATTATTAAAATAGTATAAATATTACTAATAAATTAGAAGCACGAAACATTCGGTATTTTAGGCATACTAACTCTTGTAAGGATAAAGGCCTTGTATTAGAGCTAAAGAGAAGAAAAAGAGAAATAACTGTCAGCAACGCCCGAACAGAGATTCTAAAATATTATCTCAAGGTCAAGGACCGTTACAGCCAGACAAGAAGTCAAGGGCTTTTAAAAGAAATGAGAGCGAGAAAACATACGAGAGCTCTTGTCTTGACAAGAGGCCTCTATACGTACAAATACATTGACCTCGGAAAATTCTCGGTCACATAGTTATGCTCAAAATTGACAATATCATCGAATTAGAAATCAAAATTGAAAAGGTAGAGCGAAAAACTCGCAAAAATTCATCGTTAATTTTTATGCACGCTGACAGACTTGTCGAATTCGAGGAAAAATTAGATATTTTAGACACTTTTGACAAACACCGCTGGGCTACTGTCGCCTCCTTGTGCGATCAAGTAAAAGCCCTGCAAATGTACATTAAAACCTTACACCGAGTCTTGGAAAAAAATCTAAGTGATAAAAGGGATACGGATTTCGATGAACTGAGTGATTTATTCGCACAACTGCATATAGAGTAAATAACACTCAGCGTTTGAATTATGTCACGAGTAAACATGAGCCTTACGGCATTTGAGAAGGCCGCTTTCAATTTGCACTATTCAGCAGCCATCAATTTAACGGAAGCGTTCTACATCTCAAAGCGCGAAGTAAGAGTATATTTTTATCACAAGAACGGATATAGATCAGGAATTTTAAAAACCATTTCATACAAGGGGCGCATTATAAAGTATTACGAAAATGACGCGACTGGTATTATTCCGGTCACTTTCTGCGATTTGCCCATAAACATCGAGTATAACTTGAAAACTGCTGCATCACTATTATGCGATAATGATTATCTCTGGCTCGATGCATGTTCTGGCTATTTCATTTCCACTTGGGTCATTTTAGATTTTGTAGCAAGTAGACCGGAAACGTTATATAGGAACCCTTTTTACTTTTTGAACAACAATTCATTGCAATAATACGCCGGACTACTTTGGGATTGCCATACGTTCGCTATCAATGAAGCTCCCACATTTAAGGAAGTCGACATTCGTATGGAAAGATTTAGAACATCTTGGGAAGAAAAATTAAGGCTAGAAATACGTCACACTTAACGCACTCTTACTATCATGTATAGTAATGAGCGATAAACGCATTACATGGCAACAAGCTTTGCAAAGTAAAACACTTCAAGGTAAAGTCGATAAATTCGCACAATTTCAGCCTCGTAACCCGAATTTAAATACCAGCGAAAGCGAATCATTAGATGATTCGAACTTACTCTTTGATCAAAGTTCAAGCATTCAATCATTAGATATTGATAACAGTGAATTAGACGAAACAGTACGTGAAGCGAATATTTTTCACTCTACCGCAAGAGAAGACAGTGAAGACACTTTCAATAATACTGCTATCGAAGTAAAGGAAGAAAGTGTATCATCCCCACCGGTTGAGCCCCCTTTACCTAGACCTGTAAACCCATTAGTAAAAAATATGGCAGCTCAAACTGTCACATTAAAGGACGCCTTAAAGGTGGTACCCGAATTCGACGGAGAAAATATACCATTGAGTGTATTTCTCGAAGGCTGCGACGAAGCAAAAGAGATAGTAAGCGCTGCAGACGAAGCCAATCTGACCAAGCTATTGAGAAACAAGCTAGTTGGAGAAGCACGTTCAGTTGTACATGGAGTAGTCTTCGAAAATATCAACGCCCTCAAAAATCACGTAAAAACTATTTATGCATCAGCGAAAACCATACACCAATTACAAGGAGAAATGGGCAATGAATTCCAAAGAGATGATGAGTCTGTGATAACCTACACTAATAAAATCAGAGATATACAAAAACGAATTTTAGAGGCTAAAAGGTTAAAGGACGGATCTGCTCCACCTGCAGCATTTACTGCAGCTCTTCAGCAAAGTACTGTAGAGTGCTTTAGAAATGGACTTAAACCCGAAATTAAAACTAAGCTAAGCACTATTGCCAACGAGGAAATAAATGACGTACTAACAAGAGCCATTCGAGCTGAGAAAATACTTGAAGTACAACGAGATTTACGGAATCAAGGAATAAAACAGGAGCCGCGTATAGAAAAAAAAGATATACTCTCCATTGCAATCTATCTCAATCAAGCGAACATACCGTAGATGATTGTGTACTAAAAATAATTTGCCAACTGTGTAAAAAGAGAGGCCATATTGCAAATAAATGTAACTCAGTAAATCAAGATACCGCTGAAAAATGCAGAATTTGTCGACGAAATAATCACACTGAAGAACAGTGTAGATTCAAACAATTAAGTTGTCAAATATGCAGAAAGGTAGGCCATATGGCAAGAAATTGTTTCAGAGCCAACAATCAGAAAACTCGAATTGTATGCCAATTATGTAATGCCGTAAATCAGACTGCCAAAAATTGCACCAATGTAGCTAGAACGCCATTATTTTGCAATATTTGCAATAAGCAAGGACATAACAGAGACTGCTATCTTGCTCAAATAGTTTGTCAAATATGACACGTCAGGCCACATTGCTAGAAATTGCACACAACTTCAAACGCAAGCTAAGAATTCGCTGCATTGTCAACTGTGCAATAAAAATGGTCATACTGCCGCTACCTGTAAGGTGTGCGCGTATTGCAAGAACACAGGTCACGCGATACAAGAATGTAGGAAAAAACAATATAATGAGCATAAAAGACAAGAAAACCAGGGAAACAATTCGGCCCCTCAGGTTATGAGCGCAACTTTAGGGATGTCGAACAACTCGACGCGCTCAGCAGATCTGAACCGATTACTCGACGAGTTAATACCCTTGTTATAATATATAAAAATGAATGCATACCTTACATAAATTTTCACTTAGGCAGAAATCCGATAAGCCTCATGATGGATTCTGGATCTCATGAAAATATAATCAAAGTCGGAAGTTATCCTAATGGGATTGACATAAACTATCACAACGCAGTAGAATTTCATGGAATAATAAATGAAACTATTCCTTCCATTGGAAAAATTATCTTGAAATTATTTGGGATGGAGGTATCATTTTATGTAGTTGAACAGTCATTTGCCATACCGCATGATGAAATTTTGGGAATAAAATTTTTACAAGATACCAAGCGTGAACTAAATTTTGAGCACAAGGTCTTGAAACTCCCAGGACGAGATATAGGGTTTAAACAAATTTTTAGGTGTAATCCAACACCACATGTCACTTGAATATTAATGAGACTCGTGGAGAATTTTTATACTTTAACATATATAGACCTAACAAACAACTATTAGTAGACACTGGATCGGAAATCATCATAATAAAATACGACTAGTTTCAAAAAACTGCAAAATAGACAAAAGTAACACTAGACTTATAATGGGAATCGGACAAATTCACAAGGAAACTCTCGGCTGAACTACTATTAATCTAGAAGGTATTTATTTAGACTTTCAAGTAATCAATGACGACTCTAACCTACCATTCGAAGGGATTCTCGTCTCAAATTTCCTTACTAAACTTAAGACTAGACTCAATTTTTCAAATAAAATCATGGTAATAAATAAAGAAAAAATTCCCCTTTCAGTAAGAGACGCACATGTAGAATTAGAAAACCAAAAAGAATCCGAACTTAGAAATAGCGATTCGAATGAGTCAACGAGTGATGAGATTGATCACAAGCAGAATCGCAACGTGCGAATCACAAGCAGAATCGCTCCCAGAATTAGAAGACGATGATATTGAAGACCTTTTCAGTAACGGAGCTATAATCAACGAATTTTCTAGCCTTCATGAAAGGGAAACGTACATAAACTCAATAGACGAAACTTTTAATGAACTCGACATACCAATCAAACCAGTGGATGTGTATTTCATACAAGAAGATAACAGCAAACCTGCACACACTATCTCTGGGCCAAGAACAGCTTAACTAAAAAAAATAGTGGATTTAAATAACTTAAGTGAACTCGAAAGGGAACAAGCTCATAAATTGCTTGAGCGACACGACGAAAGGTTTTACTAAGAAGGAGACGAGCTCACGGCCAATAACATAGCCACACATCGCATACCAACAATAGACGACCTTCCTGCAACTACTAAGCAATATCGGCTTCCCCATGCCTTAAGGGACGAAGTCGAGTGCCAAGTACAGGAACTGCTTGAAAACGGTATTATACGGCGGTCGCGATCCGTCTATAACACAACTCTTTGTATCGTTCCAAAGAAAAGTCCCGATGAGAAGCCTAAATGGCATGTAGTTCTCGATTTCAGGCCCTTAAATAAAAAACCATACCAATGAGTTTTCTACTTCCCAACATAACTGACATATTAGATCAAGTAAGAAACTCTAAATATTACACAGTCATGGATTGCAAGTCAGGATTCCATCAAATTTTAGTACACCCCGATGACGTACATAAAACAGCGTTTTCTACCCCAAACGGACATTATGAATTCGTCAGAATGCCTTTTGGCTTAAGGAATGCCGCAGTCGAATATTAGTCAGCTATGTCACGAACTCTTGACGGATTACTAGGCAAGGGAACTTTTGTTATATGGACGACATTGTCATTTACGCAAAAACACTCGATGAACATGAGCGACTTTTCGACCTTGTAATGGAAAGATTGAAAAAAGCAAATTGGAAATTAGAGCCTAGTAAATGCAAACTGATGCAACGAGAAGTAAATTACTTGGGGCATATAATAACCAAAAAAGGGTTAAATCCTGATCCGAAAAAAATTGAAGCAGTAAAGTTATACCCTCGTCCTAAAAATATAAGAAATGTTAGGCAATTTTTAGGATTCGCAGGATATTACCGGCCTTTCATTAAGGACTTTGCTAAAAAAGCCAAGCCCTTAAGCAAATTGCTCCAGAACAATGAAAATTTTCATTGGACAAACGATCAAGAAACAGCCTTTCAGGAGCTAAAAGAAGCGTTGTATACGGCACCGCTCTTACAATTTCCCGACATGAGCCAGCCGTTTATTACAACAACAGATGCCTCAGGCTACGCTATAAGGGGTATTTTGTCAAAAGGAAAAATCAGAAATGATTTACCCATTGCATATACTTCTCGCGTATTGAGAGGACCCGAGCTGAGATATGACACGTATGAGAAAGAAGGTCTAGCGATTTTACACTCTGTGCAAACTTTTCGCCCGTATATATACTGACGAAGGTTTACCATAGTCACGGATCATCAACCACTTATATGGTTTCAAACTGCAGACCTTAATACATGAATACAGAAATGGCGATTCAAGTTATCCGTATATGATTACAAAATAATCTACCACCCAGGTAGATTGAATTTGCCTGCAGGCGCACTATCACGTAATCCGATAGTAACAGAACAGGTACATGTGTTAACCAGAAGACAAAAAGCTCTACAAAATCTCGAAGAAAAACCCTTAGAGGAAAGCGAAGGTACTAAAGACGCGCTAGATCCTAAGCCACACGCTATGAGGCAGCAAAAACACTTTAAAAAGGGCTTGACTAGTGTCACACCAAATATTCCAGATAATACTTAACAAAAAAATTCAAAAGTAAAAGTCAAAAGGAAAAAACAAGGCCGAACAAGAGAAACGAAAACCAGTGATAAAAATAAAGAAGAAATCACTGATCAACAACGCTTAAAGCAAGGAAAGGTCAAGAAAAAATTAAACAATCCCATAGACCCGGAGTCATCAGACGATAACATCGATCAAGAAAGCGAAGCCGAAGATCTTAACCTTAACAATGATGAGCCAATACCTAGGAAGGACTCTATTACCACTGGTGATGAAATCAGCAACACTAAACATGGTGTTAGCAATATCATCGAAACAAAAGACTTAGTGGAGCATAGATTAGATAACGTAATATATTTTGTCGACACGACAGGTGCCCCGCTAGACGAGGGTGCGGGTAGATTATTTAAGGCTAATAAAATACCAGCTAATTAAAAATTAGAGTTAGGAAGCATTAAAATTAAGAAGTTAACAAATAAAAGACATCAATCAGCTCTCTGCATCACAGATAAGGAGCGAGTATCGCAAATTATAATAAAAAATCAGATGCAAGATTCTTTCCAAAAATTGCGACTTGTTTTGACAGAGAAAAATTTAACTACCATAAGCATATCTAAAAATATAACCATATGTAATTTAGAGTGGGCAGAAATATATAGTATGCTCAAAGGTACATTTAATGACAGTAATATCAAGATCATAGTATGTAAAAATTTCCTTAAATATGTGGAAGATAAGGATAGAGATAAAATTTTTTACGAGCTCCATAAATCACCCGTTGGAGGACACAGAGGTGTCTCCAAAACTTTCGGTCGCATACGCCAAGAGTACTACTGGGAAGGACTAAAAGATGATATACAACGACGTATTCAGCAATGTCTAGAATGCCAATTAAAAAAATTAGTAAGATTAAAAACTAAGCAGCCAATGCTAATAACAGACACGCCTGGCACCGTGTTTGAGAAGGTTGCACTCGATATTGTTGGACGCCTACCTAAAACTAGAGAAGGAAGTGAGTATATTTTAACGATGCAAGATCAGCTGTCAAAATTTTGCATTGCAGTACCATTAAAGGATGCAACATCTTCCACGATAGCCGACGCATTTATACGACGTTTCATCTGCATTTTTGGAGCACCTAAGGTGATTTTGACAGATCAAGGGAGAAATTTTCTAAGCAACCTAATGAAAAATGTTGCGAAACGCTTCAATATTAAGAAAGTGAAAACAACAGCTTTCCATCCCCAATCAAACGGATCACTAGAGAGATCGCACCATGCATTGGGCGAATATCTCAAGCAATACGCTGATAGTGAAAACGACAGGGACAAATGGGTAGGGCTGGCTATCCTTAACTATAATACCTGCATACAAGAAAGCACCAAACATTCGCCGTACGAAGTTGTGTTTGGAAAACTTGCAAGGTTACCATCATTTGCACCATCAACGAACGAGGATCGTCTGCCTACTTATCAAGATTATATTATTAATTTAGTATCTAAGCTTAATAATATTAGAAAATCAGCGTATAATAACTTAGTTTAAACAAAAATTAAATCTAAGGAATATTATGATAAAAATATAAACGAAAAATTATTTAGAGTAGGCGAATACGTTTATTTATTAAAAGGGGTTAAAAAGGGTAAATTCGGAGATTATTTCACTGGGCCTCATAAAATTTTAGAAGTATTAAATAAAAATAATGTTAAAATACAGATAGGAAATAAACACAAAATAGTTCATGCAAATAGGTTAAAAGTATCTAAGATGCTTCCTCCCAACAGAAAGAAAATTAATACGGACTCTAGCGAGTCAAACAATGAATAAATCACCGAGTAAGGGCTAATTTTGTACATACAAATACTACCCACCCTCCCACCGATACCTTTTTTTTTCTTCTCATTTTTCACTTATCCAATACGTATAATTTCCGACCTTCAAAATGGTGATCCTTGGCTTATCACTCCTGATAACAGTCCATATAGCTTACGCTATAGTGGGATTCGATTGCGGAGCTCAAAGCGTGAACGTAACAACCCTGCAGCTACTAGAAGTCGAGCCTTGCGATATTCCTTTCGACACCATTAATATAACCAAACGCTACATACAATTGTTACAACTAAATAATTTCGCTATAACACACGTTGTGCAATGCAAAGTAACGATCCAAAGAACCATCAATTATTGTGGCATGCACTCACACAGCTTTATAGTGCATAACGGTGTATCCAATTTCATCGATAATATTAATCGTGATAAATGTATGAAAATATACAATACTGGCATGTATCAGCGTGACCTACTGACCATAAATAGTGTTGCGGTAAACAGATCAACTAGTGCCGCTGTGACCTTTGCAGGCTCTGTAAACTCTGAAGGAAAGTGCAGCGGGGCATACTACGCAGATCGGTATGGGTCATGGGGTAACGTCACCGTAGTTGGCACCCTCCAAGTAAAATTACAAGAGTTTTATGCTCGCATGTATTTGCTTGAAGATAAAATAATACTACCTTCTGGAGTTAGGTGCCTTTTTAACGCTGGCCACTGTATAGACCTGGACAGTAGCAACACCTATTGGGATGTACTACCTAGATCTTCTTGCAACTTCAAATTATATGACGTTTTATTTAAAGGTATTGCTAACCGACTAGTACATATAGAAAAACCTACAGGGAAAATAATACATTCGTTCAAGTCGGACGACGTAACGTTCGCTTTGACAGTAAAAGAAAGAGATAATATTTGCGGGTACAACATAATCAGAACAGAACACCCAAAACTTCTAATCTCCGAAATAGAAAGAGGCCAATCTTTTGCCATTAATAATGTGAAAAACCCCGATTATATGGATTTATTCGCACACATAAACTCCAAGTTCATCTACGTTGAAAAACACCTTCGATCACAAGTCAAATCTTTATACAAGGACAGAGTAGAGCGCATTGCACTGCAAAACGCTTTGGCAATAGCTGATAAATCTCCAGATCAATTTGCTTACAATGTTATGAAGGGACCCAGATATATGGCCACAATTACTGGCGAAGCCATCCGTATAATTGAGTGTATTCCAATAGAAGTAGCGTTAATAAGGACTGAAGAATGCTACGCCGAGCTTCCAGTAAACAACAACGAAACTATAATGTTCCTAACACCTAAAACACGCATACTAAAAAGATATGGTACGAAAATTACCTGTGACCATATTTTTCCACAGCTGTATAAGATAAACGATAAATGGTATCAAGTATCAGGCACTCCAGTAGAAGTAAAACCGCCCAAGGCCTTAAAACCCATGACACAGGCCACATGGCACTATATCAAGCCGTCTAACTTAGCAACTAGCGGCATTTACACAGCCAGTGACTTGAAAAAATTAAGAGATCGCATAATGTTCCCGATTGAGCAAAATTCACTCCTCAACGATCTAGCCCATGATATGCATGGCCAATCATCCGTTCACGAATAAAACTCTATATTTAAACTACTAAACGAAGAATCTCTTAAGAAGCTAGCCAATTCAACATAGAAGAGAATCTGGAATGAATTCACCAATTTCGGAACTGCAAGTGCCGGTCTCGTAGCATTGTATGTCCTATCTCAATTTATAAAAACGCTAGCAGAAGCAATGATAAATAGTTACCTACTACATCAAACTTATGGATGGTCTGTACGAATACTCGGAGCCTTATGGAACAGCCTAGCAAATTTGCTAATTTTTCTCGGTAAAAGAAATAGTAATAATCATCACAGGCCTAGAAATAAAACTTAATTTCATCAAGAAGATGTAGAACCCCAACCTCCGCAAATTCCTCATCAGAATCCAACATCGATTCAACAAGAAATGTCAACAATGCAAGAACAGATCCCATACAACCCACAAATTATATACACTCCCATGTTATCAAACCAAGAAAATACACCAACCTCTTCAAACATTACACAAGCTACAATTCCAAGTGCCCCAACCACCCAAACCATTCCAATTCTTAACAAACAAAATGAGAACCAATTCTTCGCTGTTCAGTATTTAACATACCTCACCAATTTATATGTACACTGTTAGACTTCACTCCTTAAATTTTTTTTGTAACTATTCTTGTTCGAGGAGGCTTCTAAACTTTAATAAATAATTAAGTAAACGATAAGTTGTAATCTACGAAATTATAAGCACATGTCTGCGCATTATCATAGGTTATACGTGTTTTAACAAATACATTTTAAACCAATTATTCATCAATAACCTAACTGACACTTAGTTTGTAAGAAAAATTATGATCTTTACCAACACTACATTATAAATTATATACCATTATGTACCGTCCTTCTCCTGAAGCAATGTACTCAGCGGACTGTTCCCAGATCATCATTGGAAGCCCTAGTACCAGTTTTAGGTGGGGGGTGATAGGAGAGAATTCGACTCAAAATTATAAAAAAAAACATTCTTTTTTTTTTTTTTCTTTCTTCTCTCTTCTCTCATTTTTCTCTTTCGATGTAAGTTCTCGCTAGTTACCATTAAAATATCACAATCATATAACCAATAAGATTGACATTAGAATTAAACAACTAACCTTACAGTATACAAGTAGTAATAAATTTTTTTTGCAATAACCATTATGTAATAGTTAGTAAGAACTAGTGAAAAAAAATTTAATGACTATACATTTTCACACAGCAAACTGTTCCCAGTTCTTCGTTCGAAGTCCTAGCAATAGTCTTGGGAGGGGGGTCTTACATCGAGGCTGCGCTCAACGTACCTTTTTTTTTCTCCTCCTCTCCTTATCCTCCTCGTGAAGCCGCGTTTTCGTAGCAAGCTAAATGACGTACACGCACACATACACTAAGTACCGAAACTAAGGCTTCGTGACACACATATAAGGAGAGACCGAGTAAGACAAACAAGAACTAGTCTACATCTCCCTCCCTCCTTATGCGTCGACATCGCCTGATGAAATGAATTGATTAAATTTAATAAAATTAATTAAATTTAATAATTATTTTTCATCCATTCCCTGTTCTGTGTCTTAACCATTCGTAAATAAGCCGACGCTCGAGCCAGGATGTTGATCTATACATCGGCCAGCGTTCATGCAACGTGACTTGACTACAGCATGCTATACTTCTACCACCTTCTTTCTCCAACACTTACAGTACCCAGAGACGCCAAGCCAAAAAATAACGCGAACTATGATACGACCAAATCTCGATAAGCAAGCACTGGGACCAGTATCGTTACAAAACTATATTCTCTAGCAAGTAAGCGTCACCCCAAAACCAAAACAACATATGTAAAGAAAGACGGAAAGTATATAGGAAATCTTTCCCTCTCCCTGCCATGAGATGATGCAGACTAATTCTAAGAATCTATGTGCGTCTCGTCGTCTCTGGCCATAGTGGCAGTGATAAGGAGGCAAGATCTTCGGCCCATGGCCTCCTGCACAAGCAGCTCAGACTCAAAAAAATTCGTTCAATGGTTAGGCCAGCTTGGGTGTATACCTAGAGCAGTAGCCAGACTAAAAGCATACGACCTGGAGAACCCGGTCGATACGTTTAATGGTCAGGCCAGCTTGGAAAGATACCGAAAGCAGTAGCCAGACTAGAATACACGACCTGGAGAACCCGGTCAAAGTCTATGCGTGACCTGGAGAATCCGGTCCGCAGTTTCGATTTCAATTATATCCAGCCACCCGGATCTTGCTTTGAGAGCCACTTGTACCTCTCTTTTTTTTCTTATTTAACAAAAGTAAGTAATAGTATTTTCTCCAACCTTAACTATTGTATATCCCCCAATAGTTTTTCTCTTTGCGTAAGACCCACTATTGCGTTCCGTTTAATCTGGATATTAATGACCAAGCAGGTGGTGAAAGAAAATTTTTAATTAAAAAATAATAAAAATCGAGTACCACTAAGTTGTGTGCCGGTTGGTGAAGATGCCGATGGCTAAGCAACTAGCCTCCGTTTAAAAAATATCTAGTACCGCTAAGTTGTGTGCCAGTTGGTGTAAATGCCGATGGCCAAACAGCCAGCTCTTAGTTACCCAACCCAATTTTCAAACTATACGTCGTGCGTCGCTAGTAAAATACTAGCTACCAACGACTATAGACCCCTAAAAAGGAAGCAACTTACCAACTCCAAGTAAATGGCCAGTTACGTGCCGTGGGTACAAATTCCGATGGCCAAGTGGCTAGCTTATCCTTCTTTAATCATCTACCCTATTCCTACCCTAGTGCTCCGTCCTAAACCCTTACAGTCGTGTCCCCAGGCAATTGAGTGAAAGCTTAGGCCTAAATACAAAATTTACTGTTACGCCGTCTTTGACGTAACACATGCAAGGACCGATATCGGTGCGACACTTAATGTAATAAGATGATTCTCCCACTGTTTACGGTAAACTTATAGATAAGTCAGTACTGCTATATATCTGTGGTGGAAAAGATGCATGCCTGATGTGTTTGCGGTTTTGTTGATCATATGACCATCTGTCAACCCTTCCTACTGTGAGGCTGTGAAGTGGGATTTAGTTATAATGGACAATTTCATTATAAGCAAATCATTGAAATCATAACCCCAGATATGAGTTTTATGAGAAAACGAATAGATGATAAGAGAGCTAGTGCACGAGTCCCAGGCTGGGACTATTCACCAGCCAGCTGACGAAAGGCTGAAAGCTGATGAGCAGAGTAAGGACGACTGGCTGCATGCAACAAAGTCGCGTACACATATATCACGTACACGTACGAATCAGGTGTCATTCCTGCATTAATTACTGGAACGATTACTTGAGATAAAGATGCATATTGCTTCTTGCATGGGTCCTACGACTGCAAGGTGATGATATTTATAGACAACTGCAGCGGAAGTCTAGTCCACCTTCCTCTCCAGCCCATGTGATAATATAGCTATATTTTTTTTTTGTAAAAAGTATAGTGAAGTCTAGATAAATTTTACAGATACCGAGAAATTACAATAAACTATGGTAAAAATTTCTGTACGTTTCTAGTAAAAATTCCTGTATCGTCATAATCACACATGATTACCGTTGCTTTTACGGTAAAAATTCCTGTAATTCTTTTCTGCGTGTTTGCTTATAAAGTAGACAAGACTGTCAGTTCAAAGAACTCTATTCTTTAATTTCTTAACCATACTCTTCCTCAATAATAAATAGAAAACAATTACAAAACAATTAGGTAAAAAATCAGGTTTTTAAGGTTTGTTATTTTTTTCATTATTGGGTACAACTTATAATGGGAACTAGATTCGTTTTAATTTTGTTCATATGTTTTGAATTTTTGAATGAAAGTAAATAATACGTCTCTAAGTAAAACATTTTTTAGGCCAACATTGATGTAAATATGGAAAAGTGGTTAATTAAAAAACCAAGGTTGACTTTGGGCGACCTGAACGTTTCGACAGAAGTCGAAAATGCATTAGATTGTGTTAATCACAAGCAACCTAAAATAATAAGTCAAAATATTGCGACTACCGTGGACCCTGAAACTCAGCTACGTAGCAATATAATGAACATCGGTGAAGGTTACAATCCATTTTTTTTATCCAATTTATAATCCATTTGAACCTTTTTCACTGAAAGTTATCGCGAGTATGCACATTCAGAGTTCAAAAGTGATTTGAACACTGACAGCCTTTACTACTGGGCTCACTAGGTTCGAAATTTTCTTCCGTGTGCCTGAATTTTGAATTATTATTAAGAAATATTGAACTATTAACTTTTTAATTTTTTTTACATATAAAAAATAAAACTTCTAAATTTTAAATAACAAAGTATATAGTTGCATACATTTTATATATTTTAATAGGAAGTAGCAAAGATATATTAGTTAACAACGACATATCTAAGTACGTGAAAAATCATTCTTCTGATACTAACAGATTGAAATTCTATGATAGTTTATGGGCACCTGATAAAACTTATATGTTTAGATCATTTACATTTCGTGGAGGTAAAAAACTGAAACTTCAGTTATCTTGGTTTGAGCGATTTAGTTGGCTGGCTTATTCTCAAGTAAAATATGGTGCGTATTGCAAGATCTGTGTATTTTTTGGAAAGCAGTTTGGAGGTATAGGAGATTAAAAACTCCGAAGACTGAGTGTGGAGCCACACATAAATTTTAAAGATGCAATCGAAGATTATCAAAAAAATGAGAATAATGCATACCATATGAACTCTGTATTGAACTTTGAAAGTCGACGTAATATCGAAAGAGGTAATAAGTTACCTGTAAATTTATGCCTAGAACAAAACATTCAAGCTAGAATTGATGAAAACAAGAAAAAATTAATCCCAATCATTAAAACTATTTTACTTTGCGGAAAACAAAATTTGCCTTTGAGAAAGAAAATAGATTCTGGATGTATAAATGAAACAAATCCACAATATAATGATGGGAATTTTAGGTCAATATTAAGATACCGTGCCAAAACAGACGACGTTAACAAAAAACATCTTGAGACTGCAGCAAAAAATGCCAGATACATAAGTCCTCAAATTCAAAATGAGTTAATTGAAGTGCAGAAAAAATTACAACAAAAAATATTGTAGACGCTATAAATCGATCAGAAGCTTGCACTATTTTAGCGGATGAAACCGCTGATGTATCGAGAATCGAGCAATTGTCAATAGCTATACTATATTTAGATATTCTGTCAAATCAAGTGCGAATAAGAGAAGATTTTTTAACTTTTGTACCTGTAAAAAGTTGCACAGGAAAATCTTTAGTTGAAGCAATTCTTACCAGTCTCAGAGATAAGGGAGTTGATTTGAGGTTTGTTGTTGAACAAGTTTATGACGGAACTTCAGCTATGAGCTCTAGTTTAAACGGAGTTCATGCTTATATTAAGGAAGTATGTCCCATGGCCTTATACGTACATTGTGCAGCGCATTCATTGAATTTAGTTGTTTCAACAGCTTGCTCGATTCCTCAAATACGTAACACTCTAGATACTCTCAAAATAGTCTGTAAGTTTTTAAACTATCCTAAGCGAGTTGCTTTATTAAAAAAAATCATAGCAGCTAATGTGGAGCAAGGGAGTGAAAATCCTAAATTGCAAAGTCTGAAGAGGATGTGCGAAACACGATGGGTGGAAAGGCACGAATTAGTTGCAACATTTCTTGAACTTCAACCGTTCGTAATTGAATCATTAGAAAAAATTCAAACTTGTAATGATCCTAAAGTTTCTGGTTAAGCGTCCAGACTTATCAAATCTATACTTTCTTCAGAATTTCAGGTAAAATTTAAAATAACTTTTTTAAATAACATAAAAAATCTGAGAATTTGTTGTATATAAAGACATAAATTTAATCCCACAGTTTTTGTGTCAAACTATGAGAAGTATTCACGGAATAGTAATCCCACTCAGTAAGTTACTACAAAATGATGAGATAAATTTAAACACAACTATAAACTTAGTAAAGTGTGCTAATAGTAAACTAGAAAAAATGAGACAAACAACTGACGCAGATTTTCACAATATTTATACTAAAGTACAAAATTTTTGCTCTGACTATGAAGTTGAAATAAAGAAGCCACGAACTTTGATGTTCTATTGAAACCGAAAACAGGCAAGACAAAACTCCAAAATTTTATCGTTTGCAGTATTTAGGTCTTAGTAGTTATATTTATCCAAAAAAATTCTTGTTAATACTTTAGAAGATAACATTTAAATTGAAACAAGCATCAAAAAGCTATATGATACATATTTCTCTCTTCTGTACTGTTCTGAAAGTAATCTGTTAGGAAGCATCCAGTTATGGCAAAATTATTTAATTCATGAAAATATTGAATCAAGAAATCCTTTGTTTTTATTGGAGGTAAATATTAATTTGCAATTTTTATACTTTTGATCTTTCGCACTTGAAAACATATCAAAACTATAGACTGTTATCAGAAATGTAACAAAGATACATGGGGCCCACTACATACTCTATTAAAGGTATTGGCCGTTATTCCACTTACAACAACAACAAGTGAAAGATCTCTTAGTACTTTAAGGCCTCTTAAAACATATCTAAGAAATACAATGGGGGAAGAATGCCTCAATGGACTAGCTCTCCTCAATATTCATCGAGATAGGGACATTCAACCAGAAGAAATTCTTACTGTATTTTCCAAACAACCTCGTCGCTTATTATTTAAATTTCTTAAAATAAAAAAAAAAATTTGTTGATTATTTTGTTATGTAAAAATATTAAAGAATATTTATATGATTTGTAGTTATATGGGTTCAAATTACTTTGTTCTTGGGGGAGGGGGGTTTGACCCTCAAGACCCCACCCTCCCCTGGCTACGCCCTTAGGGACACGCGTTGGGAACTAAGTCCCTGCCATACTTAGGGTCACCATTAACTAATCATTAATATGCCTGGCTATTCTATATATTGTTGTAAAATAGTTTGGGAATAGATTCTAGATGTGTGTAATAGTTTTTTAACTACGCTATAATTTTTTTACAAATATCAACAGTAATTGTATAAGGACATATCATTAATCAAGTTATGTCAAGGTTACGTTAAAACACCAATCAACCGTTTGCTACCTATTAACTTTTTAATTTTTTTTACATATAAAAAATAAAACTTCTAAATTTTAAATAACAAAGTATATAGTTGCATACATTTTATATATTTTAATAGGAAGTAGCAAAGATATATTAGTTAACAACGACATATCTAAGTACGTGAAAAATCATTCTTCTGATACTAACAGATTGAAATTCTATGATAGTTTATGGGCACCTGATAAAACTTATATGTTTAGATCATTTACATTTCGTGGAGGTAAAAAACTGAAACTTCAGTTATCTTGGTTTGAGCGATTTAGTTGGCTGGCTTATTCTCAA
>NW_019379574.1:122611-138419 GCF_000648655.2 Copidosoma floridanum | reverse complement strand
AACACAGGGACTCATTATAATTTATGATATACACCGCGCATAAATAATACAAAAAGTCTTTCCCCCCTTCCGATTATAATACATGAAAAAAAAAAAAAAACGTCAACATAATTCACGGATGATTAATCGTTGTGCGCTTAACTATTATTATTATAATTATAAAGGTTCAGTGTTTCGCAATCGGAATTTTTCGACCTTTTTGCCGATACGCCGCGCTCGAAAGCGTCATGTGCAGTGCGAGCCATGAATTTTAAATTAAATTCACAACACCCGAGCGATTTATTCTCACGCGTCGAACCAGACGGACACTCGTAATTCATACGCATATCACATGTATACGTCCCCGAATGAAACAAACTCGATAAACTCGATTAAACAACAATTCACTCGAGCTAATAAAAGACAAACCCTCTGTACGCGCGTACACGCGACTCAATGATAATTCATGAAACCAAAACATCAAAACATTGTTTAACCCCCCCCCCCTTGAACCAACGTGCCGAGATGTCGAACTCGCGAGAGAGCCCCTAACTCCACATCTCTCTAGGAGAACCCCCCCCCTCTCCTTTGGAGAGGCAGCAACTTTTTGTCTTACATTGTTACAGCAGCGCAGCATCGAACAAATATTCTAATTGAATCCTCCTTCCGTTTATTTGTACAAACACGCCGAAACTCTCTCTCTCTCTCCTTGCCGTCGTCGTCGTCATTTGTCTTTCCCCGAGGAATTCTACGTGACGTCTTATGCAGCCGCCGTCTCGTTGTTAACGTCGCTCCCTCTTGTGTACACCGAGCATTAGAGCCGCCTCCCTGGCAGCGGCAGCTAACTACCAGCTAGCGCCTCGGAATTGGATTTCACCCCTCCCTCTCGGCTACAAGAGAAATCCAGCGGATGGAAATTACGACGGTTCGTCTTGGCCGAGTGCGACGCGAAGAATTATCGCTTCTTACCCTCCAGGTGGCTAGGTTAAGTATATAAATATATATGTGTGTGTGTGTATAAACAATATACACATACATATATATACAATGTTTAGATAGACTGCGCTGCATCAAAACACATCAGCGTAGTATATATCTGTGGCTTTCTGAACAAATCCATTACCTTAATTTTTTTTCAAAATTACGATAGGACCACAAAGCATATCCTTTTTTTTGGGGTTTTTCGTCCAAATAAACTTTTAAACTGATCCGAGTTACCAATTCCCTGTAATTGCCACAAGACCTAAGCAATGAACTGACATTTTCACGGCCCAACCGATTAGCTGACTCACAACTTAGCCCAATCGAATAAGTAGTATAAGATCAGTGGACAGTGGATGTTTGGGTACCTCAGTAAGAAGTTATACTTCTATAAAATTATATGGAAGATAATATAATTATAAATCTAAGTGTACCTTCTATGAAACAAAATTGTGCACAAAAGTAGTGCAATCATCGTTGGAATGAGGATATATATGTTAGTTAAATAAGGTTCGAACAAATATTTTAGTATTTAATAACTGAACAATTACAAACAATATGCTATAACCTAATAAAATATAATCAATATGTAGGCTGGCCAGTATAAGATTATGCAGTTTCAACGAATCTTCAGATGATTTATAAATATCTTCCTACCACCTACGCTGATTACATCTCTAACGTCAAGCTCATATCTGTCACATATGCTCACACACATATTTCCACTTCATATTTAATACCAAAATATAATTGTACCTCAAAAGTTAAAACAGATCGTCCTGTAGTACCGCTTTCTTCAACAGTATAGTAGTATATGCCAGTGAATGTCCCTTCAGGACGTTCATCACATATATATATAGGTTTTTTGAGAGATATTATTCAAGCATCAAAATTGTGCTAAAAATAGCATAATAAATACCCAAAAAAAATTGCAGATCATTTAACAGTACCCTTTTTCACATATTTAATTTTGAAAATTGGCAATTTAACATGAAACCTTATAAAAAAATTACTTAAAATTGCATTTTTAAGACCTGTATGAACTTTCCAAGTTTTGTTTGTACAATAGGATACTTTAAAAAAAATCTGTTTTATTTTAAAGATAGATAGATAACTTTTTTTTGTCACTAGCACAAGAAAGAAGGGATCAAGTATGCATAAGATCGTGTATATAAGTACATCTATTTGAGAAAAATTATTGCCAGCCTTGCTGCATATATTGGCACTCTCCTAACCTCTTGGAACTTTGAGCTGACCTTTTCCCTCACTAACTATGTGATAAACGTCCTTAAGGCAAACAATCACCTCAATCACAAAAAAAAACTAAATGTGAAAGAAGAAAACGCAATAAAAATTAATGACTTCTTATATAGTACAAAAAAATGTGAAAAAATTGTATAAACACTAATTTATTGGTTTTAAAAATATCAAATTAATGATAAGTAAATAAATTTTCAGTCATAAATATCAAAGCTACTATGCTAAGAAATAATAATTTCTAAGTTTAAAAAAAACATTTACTTCAAAAAGTTAATTGATTAAATAAATCATTTATTCATTTCTGTCATTTATACTAAAGCCAAATTAATTAATAAACAGTAAATTAAAATTAACCTGAAAAAAAGTTATAAACAACACCATAACAGGAAGTAATCGAATTGTACATATCAGGACCGCTCATGGCAGAGTGGGTAAGATTTTCGACTCGTGTGTGCAAGAGGTCGAGGGCTTAAATCTCTTTGCATACTGTTTTTAAAAAAAATTTATTTAGTTAATTTTTTTTCAGGATTGGTTAAAAGAAAAAGAAATAGAATTCACAAAATTCAAAAAGTGTTATGTGGTGTGGTGTGGTGGCGTTGTATAGTGTGCAGGGGACCGGAGGTACATCAACGGGCATGGGGCAAAGGGCGGAGAATCAAGCAAAATCGACTTTCGTTACACTTTTTCTCAAGGTCACCAACTTTAATCCATAATCGTTTATTTAATCTCTAGTGCAGAATGTACCCAGAAAAGTAAAACTTTAAAAATCGTTGCCTCAGCAAAAATTGATGACAATGACAATACATCAGGATAAGGATAATGCGTTATTGAACTCTAATAGCGCAATAGCCACATATTCATAAAATCCCAATACAGGGATATAATTTATGGACCCTAATGTCCAACCTATGCCGTGGAAAAGTCTTCTCCTCTCAAAGATGCCAAAACTAATCACCTTACGTGAGTTTACTTTGGTGATTGGCACTCTCGATTAGTTAAAGCCCTGCAATTGCACTCCAAACCTTGTTTCCGATGGAAAACAAATAGATTCAAATTTTTAAACGTTATTTTAAACAGAAAAAAAGAAATATGTTACTGTTTATCAGGGTCATCTTTTTGTCAATAGAATTGTACGAAGTACTAGAGTGCTATAATTAACAAATAAAAATCTACTACTCAATAACAGCTAAATAGTGATTAGGTATAGCATATTTCTTCAAAGTTAAATACGTTTTTTTTTGTTAAATATTCATAAACTTAAATAATTGAATAAGTTACATAGTGTACTCTTAGTATCTAACATTAGATTGTATCAAGAATTAGGTTTTAAGTCTTTGATGCCTTTTCTCTTGAAAATCAAAATAATGAAGGTAACCGGTTTGTTCGAAAACCACAGATAACTGTTGATGCCATCAAAACACCATAAATAAGCTTACGAAATCTTAATACAGTGGACCTTGCCAGTATCGCTATCTTGCTATCTACCTCGTAAAAACAAAAATCCTCTTTTTCTTTTCATTAAAATATGAAGGTTACTTTAATTAAGTTCAGCTCTTTGTCTTCATGTTAAGATTTTTTAGTTGACATAAATGGTAATGAAGATACATTTTCTGTATTAATCGTTATTTATGGTTTCAAACCTTTTGTTCTAATTTTTTCTCTGTTTATAATTTTTGAGAGATTTAAGATAAAATGAAATCGTATAATCAAAGGGTGAAAAATTATTTGAATTAAAAAAAAATTGCGGTTAATAAAAATCGTTAGGTAATACATACGGAATGATACATATACATTTTTTCTTTGTTTTTTTTTTTTTTTTTTTGGTAGAAGGTCGTTAATTATAGTAATTTAATAAGTAAGTAAATAGCTTTAGTTTATCTCGAAGATTATGATTTATTAATTTTTTAAAATTAAGAACAGAAATTTTTTTAATTAGCTTGGTTTTAAAGCAACAACAAAAATTTTATTTTAAAATGCGGAAATAAAACCAACAAAATAGTATTTAAAAAACTTTTTTCATGATTGTACCTTAATAACTTCTTTTTAGAACGAGAATTATTAAACGAAAATCTTTTTGTTAAACTATTTAATGGCTTTTTAAGAAAATTTTTTTTGAAATACATCACGTAGTGTGATGACGTGATTTTATTTTTAAAAATTTTTTTGTGAAATGATACAAGCCTTAATCATATAATTAAAATCACTGCTTTTAACTTTTTTTTTATTTCTAATACTCTTAAAACAGTTATACTTTTCATTTAATTTGTAGCTTGATAAAAAGTATTCTGGTCACACTTTTTAAAAGTTAAAAGATTTTAATGCTTGTCCAAGCCACGGATTTATTTTTTCTCGTGGAAGAATAGATTAATAACTTTAGGTTATTCTAAAAAGTTTTTGGCTAATTTTCCATATGGGGCATATTTTCATGGTTCCACAAAAAGACTGATTAGAGATGATCTCCACCGTCATTACTTTACTGTAATATAGAATTTTATTATTAAACATACGTATATCATGTCGAACACACATCTACCCAAAAAATTTATGCGCCTGTTTATTTGCCTCATGGGCAGTGTGAAAAAAATTATAAAAATACACCAAATTCAATTGATATTACGAGGAACCGTTAACTAATTGTAAAACTGTGTTTAATAAATTTTACACAGGAATGAAAAAAATTATGACTCCTAATGGGAAGGGACTAAGGGGGGGAGAAACCGTAAAACACTTTTTCCTTGTTTTTTAGGGGTACTGAGGCGAGGCTAAGGGGCGACTGTGGGGAGAGAAGAAAATGTGAAGAGGCTGAGGAGAGTTAAATAATGACGGCAAGTGGTTAAATCGAAAGATTATTGAGTTAATTTCCTATTGAAATAAAAACAATTTTCTCTTGTTTTAAGGAGGGGGGGGATCTGAGGAGAAGGCTCAAATATAAGTGAGGGGGGTTGCGGACAGAGGTTTGTGCAGCCCTGCCAAAATCACTATGTAATATNATTCATATTTATGGAGCCCGATATATATTTGTATTTTAGTGCATATATACAATTAGTCCTACCCTTTACGTTATAATCTACTAAATTTTTTTAAGATATATGCTTTAATGAAGAAGTTATCTAAGAAACTGTAAAAATCACATATTCAGTATATTATGGAGCCCATTTTTTTTATTAATTGGAGCTTATGAAGCCCACTCGTATTAACTGTAGGTTATTTTTTACAAAGCTCTATCATGATTGTCATAAGATTAAGGTGTACTAATAAACCAATAAAATTTGTTACATGCTTTAAATAAACGTGTATTAAGAGAAAAAGAGGGAAACCGTTAAACATGCATACATTTACGTCTAACATCTTGTAAAAAATTTTTAAAGTTCTTACTGATAAAAAAAAAACTTATCGTTTCTTTTGTTACAAGTTACAAGTTTAGTTACAAGTTGAGTACATAAATTACTATACTTTTATACCTCATAGCTTTTGAAAAAGTATTAATAAGGTTGGAAAAAACATTTCAATGGGTAAAAGCAAACTGTTTAATTAATTATTACAAAATATCGTTTAAATTATATCAGCGAATTATAGATTTAAAATAAACAAATAAAACAAGTGTTGTTTTTCGTAAAATAATAAAGCACATTGAAACAAAGATCATAATAAATACGATTACAAAAAAAAATACAATCAAAATTTTGACAGATATTAACGACCTAACATAGAAAAAACCTATTATAAATAGTTGTTTAAAATCCACTTACAAACATAATTAATAATAAAGTTTATAAAAATTGCGAGAAAAAATACCCGCAGAGCAGGTTTTAATATTACAAATAAGTGACGCTAAAAATTGGCAGTATCGGTAACAACTGATAAAAAAACTAATGATCAAAATAATTGTTAAGTTTTTGACATAAAATAGCTTTTAAAGACCGAGATGATTAGAGATAATAACATTTAAATAGATTAACAAAAAGTTACAATTAAATTACATAAACAACTTGACTTTTTTAACCTACAAAATTCGAAAAAATAGTGGCAACCTTAAACAAAACTAATAATAATAATAGGCGTAAGGAAATTGCAAGATTTTCGTAATTATTGACTACCTACATTCCTTAGAAAAAAGTTTTATAATACATTCGACGTATTCATGGTTGATTTAAATAAATTAAAAAAACTCTTGCCATGATATGGAATATAAAATAGCAAATTAGAACAAAGATAATAGTACATACGATCGCGGTACAAAGTATAAGAGTTACGATTCAAATACTAACTTCTAGACAAATATTGGCGACCACATAATAAAAAAAAAGGAATGAGGAATGAAAGAAATTGAAGTTACCAACACTATTTATAAGAAATAGGTAAAAAATGCAAAAAAAATAAGTTGCAGTACGAATATTATAATAACATAATAATGACGCAAGAAAATTTGAAAAATTAACTATGAAAAAACATTCCATAAGAATGAATAAGCATTATTATATACAGAAAATTCCAAAATATAGTCAAGGTAATAATAACTGTACTTCATTGACAGAAAAATTACTGTTAGTTACAACTTTAAATAGTATCTTCCTACAGATATGATGAGAAAATAATTACGAAACAACGTGAAGAAGAAAAAATTTAATTATTTTAACTTCTTTAATTTTATATTTAATAGTATCAGATAGATATTAACGACCGTACACGAAAAACAAAGTTATTGGTACGTAAAAGCGAAATGCAAAACTTGATAATCATGAAAATTTTGGTAGATCTTACAAGAAATTCTGCTAGATTCGGCATAAACGGTCATGACAAATAAAAAAATATAAACGAGATAATGAAGGTCAACAAAAATATTTTATCATGTTATAGCAAACTGTATAGTAAACTATCACAAAATATCTTATAAAAATTAACAACTGAAAATAGATTTGAAATAAATAAATAAAGCAAGTCTTGTCTTCCGTCATACAATGAAGCACATTAAAACAGAGTTCATTATAAATAGGGTTACAAAAAAACAAAAAAAATTTTGACAGATATTAACAACCGAACATAGAAAAAAACTATAATAAAAATTTGTTCTAAATCTACTTACAAACATTTATAATAATGAAGTCTCCAAACATTGCAAGAAAACCTACATGCAGAGCAGGTTTTAACATTACAAAACGGTGACGCTAAAAATTGGCAATATTGGCAACAACTAATAAAATAACTAATGAATAAAGTAATTGTTAAGTTTTTGGACATAAAATAGTTTTTAATACCTGAGATAACTAAAGATGACATTATTCAAATGGAAAAACAGAAATTTACAACTAAATAACATAAACAACTCGACCTATTCAACCGAGAGCTTTTAAATGGATAGTGGTGACCTTAAACAAAATTAATTATAATAATAATAGGCGTCAGCAAATTGCAAGATTCCCGTAATTTTTAACTAACGACAATTATTAAAACAAAGTTTTATAATATAGTCGTCATATTCATGGCTGATTTAAATAAATTAACAAAACAATGGCCATGTCTTGTTATATGTTAGAACAGAGAAAATAGTACATATAATTGCAATACAAAGAATAAATGTTCCGATTCAAATACTCAAACTTCTCTCCTTTTATATCACTTAGTTTTCAGACAAATATTGACGACCACACAAAAGAGAAAAATAATAAGAAATAAAAATAAATATTTCACAAAGTATTATTGATACGATTTGAATAATTAATCTTTTCTTCTTTTATTTCTTAAAGCTTTCAGACAAATATTGACGACCACACAAAAAAAAGAAGTCATAAGAAATAAAAAAAATTTAAGTTATCAACACTATTCATAACAAATCAGTAAAAAATGCAAGTAAAATTACTTGCAGTACAAATATTATTATCATATAATAATAACGCAAGAAAATTAAAAAAATTAACTATAACAAAACATTTCATAAGTAATAATAACCAGCATTATGTACAAAAAATTTTAAAATACAGTCAAGGTAATAATGACTGTACTTTATTAACAGAGAAATTACTGTTTATTATAATTTGAAATAGCATATTTCTACCAATATGTTGAAAAAATAATTACAAAACAACGTAAAAAAGTAAAAATTTAACTATAGTCAATCTTTTAGTACTATATTTTATAGCTTTTAGATAGATGTTAACGACCGTTTACGAAAAACTAAGTTATTGGTACGTAAAAGTAAAGTGCAAATTTAATAATCTTAATAACAATTGTAGATCTTACAAGAAATTCTGTTAAATTTGGCATAAATGGTCATGACAAATACAAATATATGAACAAGACAATTGCTGTGTTTTTGGACCCGGAAGAGTATATATCGACCAAAATAATAAGAGTAACATTTACAATTGAGATTTGAACAGTAACAAGTTAATTACATAAATTTCTTTAACTTTCCTACCTCATAGCTTCTTAAAAAATATTACTGAGGTTAAAAAAAACATTTCAATAGGTAAAAGCAAATTGTATTATCAATTATTACAAAATATCTTATGAAAATTATTAACTAACTATGTAGGTTTTAAATAAAAAAATGAAACAAGTGTCGTGTTCCGAAATAAAATGAAGCACATAAAACCAGAGATCATAATAAATTCAATTACAAAAAAAAGCAATTAAAATTTTGACAGATATTAACGACTGAACATAGAAAAAACCTATCAAAAAGAGATGTTTTAAATCTACTTACAATCAGAATTAATAATAAAGTCCATGAACATTTGCAAGAAAAATTACTCGCAGAGCAATCTTAATATAACAAATAGGTAACGCTAAAAATTGGCAGTATCAGACACCACTAATAAAAAAACCAATGAAAAATATAATTACTGAGTTTCTGGACATAGAATAGTTTTTAACAACCAAAATCATTGGAAATAATATTATTTAAATAGAAAAACCAAAAGTTACAATTAAATTACATAAAAAACTCCACCTTTTTAACCCATAGCTTTCGAAATGATACTGACGACCTTCAAAGGTTACAATTAAGTAACCTTAATAAGTTCAATCTCTTATATCCTTAATACGGATTTTGATGATTATACAATGAGGGAAGAAATAGAATAGACGAATAATTAGTTCGCAACTCATTATTGCACTACAGATAAGTAGAACTGTAATCAATAAAAATAAAGTTATTCACATTAATAGTTATTATCGACTAGGAAACAACGTAACAAAAAATAACGAAATTAATGATCACGAGAAATTCGTTAGATACTGCCACCTGACAACAATGTCAAGGTAGTACGATTCTTCTTTCAAATACTATAAATTGAAACCTTACTTTTCATAGTTAAGATATTATTAATTTAAAACATAGTTACAAAGTATAAGGTAAATACTTTTCGTTTTGTATTAAAAATATTTTCTTGCAAAACAAGTATCTCACAGTATCTGATCAGTATGAATCCATGTAAATAATATTGTAAGCTAAATGCTATTTTGAAAAAATTTAAAAAAGCTGAAATACCACCTGTAGTCTTATGTCTTATGACTGACAAGCAGATCTGGAAAATCAAACACATAATTGATATCGCATGTAATACAGTTACTATTGTGTCTACAGAAAATACTGTATGACTATTTACTGCAAACAAAAAAAAAATTTTGCAGTCATAAAGGTGGATGAAAAAATAGATACTCTTGAATTAGAATGCATACATAACGACTTGTATAGTTATTACGACAGGTAGTGGATAATTGTTACATAAAATTAATTTTTGTTGAAAACAAATGAAATAACATATCTTACTAGCTTAGTATTATTTTTTTACAATACATAAATAAAAAACATATAGAAAAAAATCGATTCATTCTTTTTCTCTTGCATTACCTTAGGTCCTCATTCAGATCCACCCTTTTCTCAAACTAATTGCTTTAAAAGAGCTGCAGCAGCTGTTACAGCACTCTTTACACATTTTACGAAGTCTCATTATGCTTAAATCTGTAAAATTTGCACTTGAGTACAGAAACTAGTTAATATTCGTCCATCCAAGAGCAACCACAAACAAAGAACAATTAAAACAAACAAATTTAAATTACCAGTGTTTACCAGCTTAATTTACACATATGTTTGGACCAACATACGAAAAACTTTTAATTATGGACAAAAACTATAAATAATACAAATAAAAGTAGATACTGACGAGCAATGAAAATATAATTATTGATTACTTTATAAAAGTCATTAAAACATTACTACTCACTTTAAAGGAAATGACTTTTTTCATCGCGTTACCTCGACAGCCTACTGGCCTAGTGACCTGGTCAATCTACACACCAACTATGTGTGAAAATGTATTGGCGCATCTACTTACGAATCACCTAACTAATACTGTACATAACATATAATTAGCACAATTATAATGTCTCTGGAACTTTTTCCGATGAATTTAAAAAAAAAATTTGCATTAACCGGATATCGAGCCTACAACCTCTAGAACGATGGTGTATTAGTTACAAACACGCTTATTACTGAGCCAACAACACTTTCGAAGAAATCGATACTATTACAGTAATAAAGATTTTCTTAATAACAAGTATCCTTGCATACTTAAACTCTTAACTGCTGGTGAACAAGCACGTACACAAATAAATAAAAGAAGATGAGTTAATAATAGTAATAATAGGCGTCAGCAAATTGCAAGATTCCCGTAATTTTTAACTAACGACAATTATTAAAACAAAGTTTTATAATATAGTCGTCATATTCATGGCTGATTTAAATAAATTAACAAAACAATGGCCATGTCTTGTTATATGTTAGAACAGAGAAAATAGTACATATAATTGCAATACAAAGAATAAATGTTCCGATTCAAATACTCAAACTTCTCTCCTTTTATATCACTTAGTTTTCAGACAAATATTGACGACCACACAAAAGAGAAAAATNACACAAATAAATAAAAGAAGATGAGTTAATAATAGCATAAGATTTTCTAATGATATTATAAGTTTTTAATAAAAAGTGATGATTAAGGACATTGCCAAAAATTATTTTTTGATTTTGTAAGTTCTGAAATAGTTAAAAGACCTTTTTTATAATAAGCCATAACTTTATAATTGTTTTGTTTGACCTCATGGTACATACAATATAACAAAAAAAAATTAAAGAGTGTAATATTGTTATCAATACAACTTGATATCATAAGAGGAAAATCTTGATTTTCTATAACTAAATTCTTATCATCATCAAACTAGTGAAATCATAATTTTTGACATTCGTTGTTGTGGAGATGTAATTATATTTTGTATTCTGGTGGTTTTAACATACACCCATTGCAGGATATAAACGTATTGTAAATCCCTACTTTAATTTGAACACTTTTTTTAAAATGATTTATCTTATCTTTTCTAAAATATATGACTCTATGGAAGGGGCCTCTTCTGTAAAAAATTTCGTTAGATAACTCGATCATTCAGCCTACTGGGTACAACAATTTATTGGAGCAACATTCGCCTTCATCAAACTTATACCGTTATTAGTTAAAATGAGGGAGTCTTTTCTTAAGTATGTCACCTATTGACATTTTCTATTTGACTAATCAATGTATTAAGACTTTATTAACAAATAGACAGGTCTGGCTTTTCTCTTGATTAGGAAACCCGAAAATACAATGGTCATCCAGGATACCCTACTCTTTGTCTTCAGGAATTATTTAGCATCCTTCATGGAGACTACCAAAAAAAATCATAATGTATTTTTATAGGGTTTTAATCCACAAATCTTAAGAAGGTACCACAGCATAAAGAATTAACAGAAGAATTTCGTTAAAATTTAGTCCGCAGGTCAATAAGCTCATAAACAGAGTACGTGCAAAGTTTCTAGAGTTTTAAGGTATGAGTTTTAACAAGGCCTCTTATAAAAAGTTATAAAAATTTCTTTTTCATTATGCAGTTCTGATTGAATTAACGGTTGAATTTTAATAAAATTTTATCCATAAGTGCTATAAAACCTATTTAAGATGTCTCTTAAAGAAAAATATCCATTGGTTGGTGTTTTAAAGGAAAATTAATAACAATTCTAAAGTCACAACAAAGCTCCAATGCTAAAAGATACGACATGATCGCGCACCTCTAACCTAAAAGTGTCAAAAAGTTTGATCTCACCTTAACTCACGTAGTTGATGCGGTACCTCCTTAAAGTCTCTAGAAAACTGGCATGCTATTCACTAGAGCCTCAAAGCTCTGTTTAAACTCAATTTGGTCACTAAAATGTATAAACATGTATAAAGTCACGAAAATGTAGAAGAGTATAAATAGTCTCTTTTTTCTGTTATTTACTTCAAACTTATCAAAACATTTTGTTTTTATTAAAATTTTTATAAATAAGAGGAAAGTTGAAAAATCAGTAGTAGATTACTTCGAGATTAAGTTATTAGAAATAAGAGACAAGTGTCTCTTTATAGATAGTAGTACTTTTTATACAATTTACATTTTGTACGCAGAAAAGAAACTAGCACTACATATTTAATTAATGTTAACACTTACAAGTCTCTTCGTATGGGGCAAAACTTTTAGTTAATGTTTATAATTTAAATACATAACATATAATTTTAGTAATACTTTATTGTTAAATTCTTGTTACAATTTTTTTAATGTAAAATTTCTGTAGCCTATTAAACTACAATAACATTGCACAAATTTAACTATTCTTTTTTTAATATTTTTTGCATGAAGCATTTTTCAGAGTGATGTGAGAACGTTGAAACTGATATATGACTCCAACAATAAAAGCATTGTTTTTTTGCAACACTCGTGGTACCTTTTCTCGCCTTCTTTACAGGTATCATGACACCCGTCTACTCGTAAAGCATACCGTACCCAGCATTCCTTATACTTGCTAAAATTTGCGTTTTATAACTAGTTAAGCGCGCATTTCTATATAATATTACACGAGTTTCATTTCCATGTACTCTCATTAAGTGCCTACAAAATTGTGACTGAAAAGTCTTACAATAAGGACAGAATGGTGTGCGTCGTTCTGTTTTTTGGAAAACTTGTGAAATTACAGTTAAATCTGAAAACAAAAGCAAAATACTTTGTAGAAAATTTTCTTATTTTTAGACATAAAATCGTTATTTTTTGTATATCCATATTAAATAAGAGGCTAGTACATGAAAAAAAAAAAATAATAAAAACGATTTATTATTTTCGCAACGTTCTGACACTACTGTAATCGTGTTAAGTATTATCTTGGTTATTAGGCTTTATTATGCATTAATACACGACAAATTCTATGTTTACATTATTTGTCATTACTCATTTTCCATATTTTTTAACGTCACCACTTTGTGTTTTGCATATTAGTACTAAGATTTTTTTGTATTGTTCGTAGACTTTTACGATTGAAAGTGTAGGTAACTAAATTAGTTTTTAGTTACTACAATTATTATAATATTTTTCTTTTTTTTTTTGCGGTCGTTAATATCTGTCTTTAAGCTGTAAGGTATGAATTTAAAGAAGGTTTAGTAATTAATTTGTTAATTTAAGAAATGCTGTTGCAATTGTAATTCTTATACTTGTTTGAGTTCGCTTTTTTTATTACAACACGAAGCAATCGTTAAATTAATTTAT
The DNA here is from genome assembly GCF_000648655.2 of Copidosoma floridanum. Next base: position 124,601 of record NW_019379574.1, on the reverse strand, counting down.
TTGAACCGTATTTAAAATTTCATTTTATTTATTGTCTGTTAATAATATCTACAAGAATTTGTTGAATTATGTATTTTGCAAATTGCATTAACTTATTATTATTATTTTTTTTGTACGGTCACCAGTATCCATTTAATAGCCTTGAGGTTTGAAAGTCACGTAATTTACAGAATTAAATTGTAACGTTTTGACTCCTTATCGCGATCGTTAGTTTTATTATCTCGGTCGATATTTACTCCTCAAAGTCTTAAAATATGGCAATTAATTTGTTAAAATAATTTTTTCTTGCCATGATTAATTTTGCTAATTTCTACAGAATTTTTTATTATATTTACGAACAGCTTGAAAATACAAAATTTTTAAATATTTTTAGCTAACTAGTACATTTTTTTTGTGTACAGTCGTTATTATCGTTTCAAAAGCTATCAATTATTAAAAAAATGTCGTTGCTATATATAATTTGTTACTTTTCAATGTTCCTTATGTTTTAGTTTCTTGTTATATCCGTACTTGTTTGCCATTTAAAGTTATAAATAATGGCAATTTTTCTGTTCATTAACTCTAGTCATTATTACTTTGACTGTTTCAAAAAATTTTTTTGATAGTCTTGATTTATCTATTTTTCTAATTCAGTATAATATTATATTAATACAAGTTATACATGTCATTTTTTTGCATTTCTTATAGGTTTGTTATCAATAGTGTTGGTAACGGAATATTATTTAACACATTATATTTTTTATGTTCAGTGCGGTCGTCAATATTTGTCCAAAGCTACCATGTCATAAAATTAGAGTAGTCTAAGTCATTAAATTGTTTTATTTAGACTATCTATTGGAATTGTATTTATTACTTTCTATGTTGTTACGAGGTATTTCATGTCGTAAAACACGGCCACTGTTTCATTCATTTACTTTAATGAGTAAGAAGTACGTTCAATAAAGTTAAAAACTCTTTTTAATTTATTTATGGTAGTCACTATTTACGGGATTTTCAGTAATGAATAAATTCGCATATTGCTTTCTCTGATTACAATTTTTTTTTTTGTGTTTGCTTGCTAGTATATGCTAAAAAGATCTGAGATCTTAAAATAAAGGAGCTTATGTAAATAAGTTCTAACCTTCAGACTTTGTATTGCAATTATATTTCTTACTATTCTGTTCGTTATGTGCTACTTGATAATATATAGCACAGATATTCTTTTGTTTATTTGATCAATTTTTTTTGGTGTAAGTCTTGATTTTGCTGATATTTTAACGTCAGTATTCTGTGATATTAATATTCGTAATGAAAAAAATATTTTTTTGGAATTTTTAATAGATTTTTCATCAAAAGTGTCGGCAACTAAATTCTATTTTACTTATTATTATTATTTTCTTGGATGTGTAGTAATCAATATCTATCTTAAGCTATGAGTCATTGAAAGAAAAGAAGGCTAAATAATAAAATTGTAACTTTGAGACTTTTCATTGTAATCGTTTTCATTGTAATCGATGTTGTACCAAAATATTTAATTTCATAAAATACGGTAATTGCTTTTCTTATTTATTTGAATTAGTGTTAAGAACCTTGACTATATTTCAAAATTTCCTTTTATTTATTTCTTGTAGATAATATTTACGGGATTTTTGGTAATTATTGATTTAGCACATTGCTTCCACTTATTAAAAGTAATTTTTTTTTGTTTACGGTCGCCAGTATCTGTTTAAAAGTTTTGAGGATTCAAGGTTAAGTAGTTTATGTAATTGAATTGTAAGTTTTTCACTGTATTAAAATAATATTTACTATTATCTTAGTTGTCATGTGTTTCTTAATGTTATAAAACATGGCCATAGTTTCGTTTATTCATTTATTTTTTTGTTTTTTAGCATTAATTTTGATAACTTTTTGACGTCAATATTTTGTTATATTTTGAATAGAACTGCAAGTACCTTCTTTAGCATTGTTTATAGATTTTTTATTAATGGTATTGGTAACTGCCGTTTCCAGT
>NW_019379574.1:63404-82962 GCF_000648655.2 Copidosoma floridanum | reverse complement strand
TTTTTAGCTTTTTTGGACAATTCTAAACAAAAAAGATGTCTTGCAAATTTTCTCTAAAATCAATACTTTTCGAGATATTAATTGTACAAAGTTTAAAAAACCGTGAAAATCGCCACTTTCAAGTATGAAAAACAACAATAAAAATTAAAAATTTTGATGTTGCCAAAGTTCTCAAATATTCTTCAAACATCCCTTGACAAAATCCTAAGGCGTTTCCGGATGTTATTTTATTGCAAACCCTTCATTTTTAATTTACAATCAAGCGTGTGCATCGTTACGGTCGGCCGCTGCTGGCCACGGCTCTCATGCTCCGTCTCTTTCCCACTCACGAGGAGTACACGAAATTTACTGGCGCTCATATTTGATTTTAATGGTAAGTACATTATTCTTCTATAGTAATAGTGGGAGTAAAAATCCAGTTATGTTTTTTTAATAACAAAAATCCAATTCAACTTGAAATTGTATCAAGCGCCGTGCCGTGCCGATTTTTTTTAGCCAGATAAAATAAATTGAATTGCTGAAAAGTACAAGGATCAGGATTAGGTTTGAATTTAATTTTTGAAACAAAATCACGTAATTTATTTAATTCTTTATTTAAAATGTAAGAATTCAAATGACAAAAAGTTACAACTCTTCATCAACAATCATCTTCTTCTACACATACGACACATTTATTTTCGCAAACATTTAAATCACAACCGCACAGAGCGATACAATTCAAACCATTTTTTTTACAGTGATATGCTTTAGTTTTACACGATTTTTTGCAACTACATGGTAGCACAACATTCTGAGGCAAAGGACTTTTCGTCATAAATTTAGGAAATAAATTATTTTCTGACTTGCAATATCCCCATTGTGTAAAGTTTATGGGAACATAAAAAGAATACACGGTATTTTTTCATATATACGTTTGAGCAAAAACTCTTAAAGTATGTTGGAACAGACTTGTAAGCACGTGCACGGTTTTGTTTTTGTCGACTTTTATCGTCTTGTTCTAAGCCCGCTTAATTCAAATTTTTCAAAGAAGAATAATAAAGTTAGTGTACGTAAACGTATAATATTCTGTTACCATATTCCATTCAAACTAAGGCTTAACTTAAAATAATTTTTTTTATTTAAATACATGTATGTTTATAAAGCAACAGTTAGGTTAACCTCATTTTTCATCAATATGAAAGATTGTATAATTATTTTTATTCCCACAATTACTATAGAAGAATAATATACTTACCATTAAAATCAAATATGAGCGCCAGTAAATTCCGTGTACTCCTCGTGAGTGGGAAAGAGACGGAGCATGAGAGCCGCGGCCAGCAGCGGCCGACCGTAACGATGCACACGCTTGATTGTAAATTAAAAATGAAGGGTTTGCAATAAAATAACATCCGGAAACGCCTTAGGATTTTGTCAAGGGATGTTTGAAGAATATTTGAGAACTTTGGCAACATCAAAATTTTTAATTTTTATTGTTGTTTTTCATACTTGAAAGTGGCGATTTTCACGGTTTTTTAAACTTTGTACAATTAATATCTCGAAAAGTATTGATTTTAGAGAAAATTTGCAAGACATCTTTTTTGTTCATAATTGTCCAAAAAAGCTAAAAAATATTTTTCCAGGGCAAAATAAACAATATTTTTAAGTTGTTTAAAAAATTTTGTTTAAACATTTTTCCTACAACTTTGAAGCCTGGCAACATGCAAATTCTTTTTTAGCTGATCATTTTGCGTAAGATCATGCAAAAAAATCCTATCCAAATAATTTCTTCCACGAATTTCAGATTACGACCCGGACTAGTCATATTTTCACTGTTGCAGTAAGTAGTGATTTTTTTAGTTTTTTTAAATAAAAATAAATATTTTATCATCATTGTTTTGCGCTACCTCAATTAATTTATAAATTATATTTACAGTATCTTTTATCATCATCATACGTTTCTTGGTTATAAGCCATTAAAAATTTATTTCATGTTGATCGGACTGTAGGCATTATTTAGGCTTTTTAACATTATCTAGGGTTAGTCATTACTATTAAATACAATAAGGAGTTATAAATAGTAAGAGTATTTTCTTATTATTCGTAAGGTCAAACAATATTACTTATTATTATGTTTTAAGCCAGTCTATTAACATAGATTTCTTTATTTGTTACTTCGTCAATTAGTATAAGCGTATTTTCATTCCTGAATTTTAAAGCACGTTGTATAATTATACTTTAAAGAACAAAACTCGTTTTGATTCTGCATTATTGTCGATCATCAACATCGCAACTATTTGTCTTATTAAATAATTATTTTTTCATTTTGCCACCAATAACTCTTTATTTAATATTCAACGTAAAAGAAATTTACCTAGCCTTTTTTTACTTAGTTATTAATCTTTTTAATAATTATGCATTTTTTGAGTACAAATAAAATTGGTAGTGTATAATACATAACTTTAGTGCCAGGCTCCATAAACCCTGATAGTATAATTCTGCAAACTTATTTATGACGCCCGGGCTCCATAAACTAGAATAAAATGANTATATATGTATGCCAATTTATACATATTTTTTTCATATTGTAAAATACTGGCTTATTGTGGGTATGTATTTTTTCCTTTTCTTTATTAATTCAATATTGCTGTCACATTACATGATGTATCACCATCTTCGTCGTCGTCATATAGTAATTGAACGTTTCTTTTTCACTGTTATTCCATTTGTTCTCCATTCTCAGACTGTCGTTATAACTCTGGTCATGGAGATGGTAAAAAATCATATTTTGTAAATGGTAATAAAAAAAATTATATTTAACTCTCTAAGTTCAGTATCCACTTTTACTCACGAAAAATTTAATTTAGGATAAAGTAAAAGAATATTGACCAGCAAAAAATAAACACTGCCAGTAGTATTTCTATATCGATACTTTCTGCAACGTTGTGTTCGGATTACCGTAACTCTATCAGGCAGAATAAAATTCATTAATAATATATGTATGTAATATTATTTATATAACTATAAAGATAATTGTTATTTACACACCAGCATTATTGTATAATAATGTTGTAAATTCATAATGAAACATTAAGTTGAATCATGTTTTTTAAAAATTTTTTCGCAGTTATAAAGTTTTTGAAGTAATACTTTTATACGCACGTTCTGTACTACAGAGTGAACTAACGATGTTAGATCGTGACCTTAAAGAAATATGTAACTGGAGTAAGATTTTCACCTTACTTCCTTTCCCTACCCTACCACACTTTATGATTACTTTGTCAAATTATCTCGCATCACCACCAAAGCTCATAATATCTGCAGAAAGCAAATTTTCATTTACGTTAAATATTATTTCTTTACTTTTTATCCAAATATCGTGAAAAAAATGTATATTACGGCACAAGAGAAGAGAGTATGACATCCTCTCCTAGGTGCGTAATTTCCTCCTATGCCTTCGGCTTGGGAGACTAGGACCTGGGAGTCAATGCCGTACTGTCGTCCCATGTAGTGAATACGATTTTTACCTTCTATCGTCGAAATATGACGTTTTTCTTCGATTTGAGGGTGGAGAGCGCAACATAACCTCCCAGATAAAAATTGCATTCTCTGCCTACTAGAAAATATTTTGGCGAAATCTGCGTAGAAATTACCTTCTGAGCTGTAGGCGAGAGTGGAGAACACGCAGATTGTCACATAACACTTTTTTATGAGCAGAGAATGCAAGTTTTTAGCTAGGAGGAATGTTGCGCTTTTGTCCTTGAGATCCGAAAAAAAACATCATCTTTCAGCGAGGGTATGGTGAAATAGCTCTTTCTACAAAAATCAAAGCACTGATTTTCTGCACACGAGCCAAGTACCCTCCCCACTCTGCCACGAGCAATTCCAATAATAAGAAATTCATTACTTCTTGTTATACTGTGTTACGTACCTTACTTTGAATGTAAATTATTTTTTGATTACTGGTCGTTAATCAAATTGGTTCAATTATAAATTATATTTACAGTATCTTTTATCATCATCATACGTTTCTTGGTTATAAGCCATTAAAAATTTATTTCATGTTGATCGGACTGTAGGCATTATTTAGGCTTTTTAACATTATCTAGGGTTAGTCATTACTATTAAATACAATAAGGAGTTATAAATAGTAAGAGTATTTTCTTATTATTCGTAAGGTCAAACAATATTACTTATTATTATGTTTTAAGCCAGTCTATTAACATAGATTTCTTTATTTGTTACTTCGTCAATTAGTATAAGCGTATTTTCATTCCTGAATTTTAAAGCACGTTGTATAATTATACTTTAAAGAACAAAACTCGTTTTGATTCTGCATTATTGTCGATCATCAACATCGCAACTATTTGTCTTATTAAATAATTATTTTCTTATTTTGCCACCAATAACTCTTTATTTAATATTCGATGTAAAAGAAATTTACCTAGCCTTTTTTTACTTAGTTATTAATCTTTTTAATAATTATGCATTTTTTGAGTACAAATATAATTGGTAGTGTATAGTACATAATTTTAGTGCCAGGCTCCATAAACCCTGATAGTATAATTCTGCAAACTTATTTATGACGCCCGGGCTCCATAAACTAGAATATAATAAAAAAATATGGAGCCCAGGCTCCATAAACATATTCGGGCTCCATAAACCTGCATTTATCTCAAGAAGGGCTCCATAATCATGACATAACATATTTATGTATATATATATGTATATATATATATATATATTTCTAAATTATATAATGATTATAAGATAAAACTCTATTGGTATTTACCTTATTTTCATTAGATTAAATTTCTTTCAATCAGCTTTCCTCACCATTTTGAAGAACTACCTCCTGACGTCCTTCAGCTGAATCTCTACATAAGGTACAAGTATGTGGGTTATCATGTAATTTTTCGTTGAACTACTTTTACCACCCCCCCTTTCAGCTCTTCCTATACTTTTCAAAAAATTGACCTTAGCCTTTTTACAATTTCTAAACACATTATCTGAGTAACACTCCAACATTTGTTCTAGCCCTCTTTAAACACTTTCTACTACTTCCTTAAAAACTATTTTATCTATATAATTTGTTAACACATTATCTAATCACCCTTAAGATAGTGCTATGGCACGCTGGTTTGTTTTGTCTTTTATGCTCAATAAGTTTGATAATTGCATTATTTCATATCAACATAACAATTGTTTAAATTTTCAAATGAAGTTTTTGCTGAGATAAGCCTTTATAATCATCGTTTAGAAACTCCATTGAAAATTTATTTATATATTTTTATCAGATTTATTATACGTTTATAAGTAGCATAATCTTTGCTGTAACATGTTCTCACATTATTTTTACATGATTTGGAATTTTGTTATTAAAAAAGTAAGTATATTTGTTATGAAAAGTAAGTTTAAGGTTATTTAATGAAAGTTAATATCTTTACCAAAAATATCGGAAAAAACGTTAGTTGTTTTCCATTTATTTGGCACTTGCAATGATTCAATTTTTTTTTCCCAGTATCTAATAATAATTTAAAAACTTTTTTTGTTAATTGAAGGCTTTTTTAGTAGAATTTTAAAGTTTTCATTCAATTCCAAAATTGAACTTCTGTAGCTGTAGTGAAGCATCATTTTCTTTTCCTTTCTTAAAATCTTCGATAATACTTGTTTTAATTTTTTCCATAAATTTTTGCATCAAATATCTTTAGAAATTAAGAACCACGTGTAAAAATTTCTCAATCGGCATGGCAGCATAACGTTACATGCTTCTTTGAAAATATTATGAATTTTGAAATCGTGTTCCACTAAACCTACAGCAAAGTAGTATCTTTAAATGTACTAAAAAGTATTCCGTTGACGGTTCTTAACATTTCCAAAGATTCTGTTCCATTAATGCAATTAAAAATCAGTTATTACTTTTTAAACTATGAAATCACGTTATTTATAATTTACGTCTAAAAATAAAGTAATTATGTCAAATAATTTATATCAAATAACTTTTATTTTATGATAGAGTATTGAATTTTGAGTAAAACCTTTCATTTCTTACTTCAAAGCCTATGTGAAAGATTATAATTCATTAACAGCATAGTCTGAACAATGATCAAATATCTGTTCTAACTTTCTCCAGACAATTTTATACTCCTGCACATGAATAAAAATTTTTTTTTCATCTACCTTAGATAAATTACCGTTAGAAGTTTCTTTCTAAACAATATTATCTATTTTCAAATTATTATCTCGTTCTATTTGAATATAAACTTCATTTCTATGTCTCCATCTTGATAACGTGATGTATAATTGACCATTCGAAAACAGTGGTTTTCACAAAAATAATTTAATGTTATAAAAAATCTGCATTGAGATTCATTCATAATCGTGACAAATGCTTAGAGTAAAGGAAATTGTTTGCTGCATGGAACAAAAGGTAATGATGATGAATTAGAAAATGCTCTGTCTATTAAACGAATAATAACATTACGTTTTGGAGTACGAAACAATGCTGAGAGATGATTCAATACTCTTTTGTACAGTCATGCTTCTATTAGTATTTCTGGAAACTGAAAGAATCTTTAAAAATTTCGTCCTAAAACAATTAATATATCACCAAAATGGATATAAGTATTGCATAAAGCATATAACGATGTTGTAATTATTTCTGAGGTTTTTTTCGGATCATAGAAGCCTTGTCTTGTATGATAAAATCTCTTTTCTCAAAATTGTTTTTCAGATTCAAATTCCAAGAACGAACTTTCCATATTGCTCAAATCTAATGGTAAACAAAATGCTTTGTGATTTGTCATTATTTTTTGAAGTAAAATAAATGTTATACCAGTCCATGCCATGGATAAAACTTTTTTTCCAAGAAAATGAAATAATAAGTTAACGTTTTATATAGAAATGTTTTTCCCTCAACCTATTGAGTCATTAGTAAAAAAAATTTCACCCTGTGAATCACTGGTAATTTTAAAAATCGTGATTTGATCTGAATTTAATTTATTATACATTGAATTAAACATTTGAGTACAAAAAACAATTTTTTTATGGTACCGTTTTCTTTTATATCAATTTTTTTGGTGTGGGTAAATCTTCATTTTCACATGATTTGTATTCTAATTTTAAAGTTTTAGTTATATGTAAAAGTGCACAATTTTGATTATTGTCTATAAAATCATTTATATAATATTTTTTGTATGTCTTCCAAATTTTATATTTTTTGATGTTTTCTGAAATTAGAAACCAGGCATTTATTTGTAAAAGTGTCATCTTTCGTATTAATTAAACTGTAAAAGGCAAACTAAAAAAATGACATGTTTAACTGATATTAAAAAATGAGGGGTTGTCGCGCTGAGCATTGTAAAAAAATTTTATTTTTATAATCTATTTTTGAGTGTCATTCTTTTATTTTTTTGATCTTAATCAATTTTCATGTTCAACTTTTCTTTGATTTTTTAACATCACTGCTGGCGACTATTATGTTATAAACACAAAGCAACAAAATTAACATTTTAATACCCTGTTTTTAAGTAAAAAAACATGGCTCTGTGATATGGAAAGTTAGGAAATTTTGTATTTTTTTACTGCTTTATTAAACTTTTCATTACATCTCCAAGCAGGAGTCTTTAATCCAAATAAAAAACAATTAAATTCACAGACCTTTTCTTTCTAAACTTTAGCTGAATAATCTTTTTATTGTTGTATTATCATGTCTTTCTTTAAAAAAATATCAGTTTAACAAAAAAAAACATTCAATGCATTCTTCTTCAAACGAGAGCATTTTTAATATTTTTTTAATGGTACCTGGCCAGGCCTAACCTGACACAGTGCTTGTTATTACAGTTACTTCTAAATGATTTTCATTCTATGTGTATTTAACTAAAACAATTTAATTATTTATTTAAACTCTTTTATACTAACAGTAGCATCGAGCATAACAATAGCATTTTATTGTTTACTTTTCTTTGTTTTTAGAGCTTTTCTCCTACTTACTACCTTTGATATTATTTTATTTCTATTTTGTTGTCCAACTTTTATTTTAGGAAAAATATATTATTCTGAACTTGAAGACTTTTTTTCAATTGCATTGTAGACTCATTTAATGAAATAATTTTATGGTGATCAGTGTATACGGGATTTCTTCGACCACTTTCGTTCTAGATTTTATTCTAAGGCTGTTTCATTGTATAACTTCTCACTACTGTACAATACTTCAGTCACTTAGTAATAACTTTTTGCTCAAATGTAAAGATCAAGTGCTATTAAGATGCTCGTATCAGAGGAATGCTGCAGCCTTGCTTTTTGTGCTTCTTGCTTTAAATTCGTAACAATAACGTCACATAGGCTCTTATCGTGCGAGGTGAAAAAAATTTCCATTCAGCCTGAATTTTAAAATATTTCTTAGGAAGTAAGAGATTTTCTAAATAGCTCTTATTGTCAAAGAGTTGAGCCATACTATCCGAGAAAGAAAATATCTTTTGATTTGAAATTTCGTTTGCAAAAAATTAATTAGTACATTACGATACTAGTACACGGGGAACACGATTGACGCACGTGTGTCAGTCACATAACCTCTCGCACCTGTGGTGTATACAACTTTTCGACACAAAGTGCGCGGGAAACTAGATTTAGAGCCATCTAATGTGGCTCTGTAAAGACCTCGATGTACACACGCACTCGTACGAAAGCGCAGCACGGGCTGTGAGTCGCGTGTGTAAATAGAGGTGTTGAGATCAACAATAGATGGCTCACAATCAAGTCCCCACGCACAGCGTATCGAATAAACCTATGTTTAATACTCGTACACCGAAACTGTGTTGTGGATAAGGTTGTCTAAAATTATTGCAATACTTTGATGTTCAAGTTAACCGTTGTTTAGAAAATATGCTACGCAAGTAAAAACTGATGTTTGGTACTCGTTCTAATGGAACGATTCAGTAAAATTTTACACGACAAACGCAGAATTCTCTGAAAAATCCAAACTTACTATCAATTCTCTTGTTTCAGAGTTTTTTTTCAAATTATTTACAAATATCAATTGTTGTTTAGTAAAAAAAAGTTAACTGTTTTCAGTTTAACTAATTTTTCACTAAGCAAGTCCTAGAATTTGTGAGAGTCGATACTGGTTGAAGTGATAGTGCAGCGATTATTTTGAAACATGCCTCGTCAGTGATTTGCAAGATGTTATTTTTAATTAGTTCATTATAAGATAAGCTTTCTCATACTAGAGCCTATTAATTTCCCATAAAAGACAATAATTTAAATGAGCTATGCTACTATTGATTTAAGAAGAATAATTTTATATTACGCTTATTGATAGTCAAGGACGATAGATGCACTCGACATAACCCTTACCGATTATATCTCTGTACGTTGAACGAGCAACATCCATTGACTGTACTGCATTGCCTGTCAAACTAATCTTTGCAGGATCAGCGACTTAAATAATCATTTACTCAAAAACTGTTCATTTTCGGGACTTACGTCTACGTAAGCTTTTGTTTAAAAGATCATAATCTACAACATTTAATAATTTCAGCAAATTTAAGCGAAAACCAAAAGTCCATTGAGTTGCTGCGGGGTCCTTTGAGAGACTTGACAATTGTGGTAATTTTTACGCTGTAGTTTCGTACTGTTTGTTTAGTCCTCCAAATCGATAGCATCAAGCATTAATTTTTCATTCGGTTTTTATATTTTACACGGTGTATGCATACGCAGACGTCAGATACTACTTCCAGCTATAACACAATATGACGGTCTCAACGTTGTAAATTTTGTAAACTCGATTTCTTGAGAACCTCGAACTCGAGAGTAATTACTACTTACTAAGTTACTCGAGAGGTACTACTAAATAACGTTAAATATACAATAAGTAAATTTGTACATCTAAAAGTATTAAATATTACAAGGTTGAGTGAATACCATTAAGTTAAGGCTTTGGGGAAGGAGAAATGGACTTAAGTAACAATGATAACAAAGCAAGCGAAAGATGTAACAATATTAATAACGATGACGATTATTTTAATATTCAACGCTGCATGGTATTTTCAATAACTATTTAAATTTATTTTTTCTTTCAGAAAGGCTGATGTAAAAATAAATTATGCATCAAAAGTCAGAAATACTTTGTAAAAAAAACATAAGTGGGCTAGGCAGTGTGGCTTGACGCAACAGCGCCACCACGCAGCGTCGACTACGTCACTTTATACTTCAAAATAAACAAAAAGCAGCATTCTGAAAAGTGCTACATTGACGTAAAAAATCTTGCTGTTTATTGATTGATAAATCATGAAAATCATTGAATTATTTGAAAGCTTTTATATAGTCATGATCTTTTATATGTTCTTAACCAAAATAAATGTCCTATACCAACTGTATATTGCCTGCTATGAGAAAGATTTAAGTTGTTACGAGAAAAAAAAAATTTAACAATATAAGTTATCTTTAAAATCTTCATATTTGCGAGCGTTTGTTTTTTTACTTTGCAGTTAGTAGTATACTAATACTTTTTACAGATATAATAACTTTCATACCAATATCCTTTCTCTGCACCTAAATTCGTTGTTTCTAATGGCATTAGATAACTTCGGAATTACGATATAATAATCTTATTTTGAAATCTCTTAAGGTAAAACAAATNCTGTATCCACAAAACTATGGAGGATTCGCTCCACATGCAACTTGTTATACACGATTCAATTTAATACTGCTTGTAACATGACGAATAATGTCTTAATAAAAAAAGGAAATACGTTTGTTTGCAGAAAAATTTTTTTTCATTATGATTATTTATTTACATTACTTGTATGAAAAATATGATTAATCGTACTATGTAGAGCGAGTACCAGTTGTTCTAAATATCCCCGCTGGTGATGGTGCTTATGTGACGAAAAGTACTGCTAAGCACCGACAATGTTGCACAATAGTATATTATGCGCGTTAAATACTGATACAACGAAAAATAATTTTAGTAACTTATTACAATTGCAAAGTTAAATCACATAGAATGTAGTATCATTTGTCAACCCTTCTTTTATTTCTTGTCATATTATTTTTATATATTTCATTCCAGATATTTAGTCTTGAAAGTTGCCAGAGAACATCCTTTAAATACATGGACCAAGGTGCAAGCTAGATATCTTTCTTTTGTTGATCGTAACTTGACTGCAAACGCATTCAAGCTCTTGGAAGAATGGTAGAACTACACTTGCATTGAGGATGCAGACTTCCTGTAATCTTTATTAAAGAAATGTAAGTAGGTGATTAAAAATAATCTCAGTCCATGCAATTTCTAATAGTAAGTCTTGATAACTTATTGTATGATTATTTTTAGTGTGAGTTCTGGGAGAAAAAAATACACCTAAAAGGTGAAGATAGTGGAAAGTGCTTTTTGTAATTACGTAGCTTTATGGGTAATTTACGCTCAGATGTCAGGGCTTAACTTGGATCACTAAATGGAGTATCCTATCTTCACATTAAATAGGCCCTGGCTAAGAAACAAATAAGACTCAAGGATAAAGGTATGGATATGGGCGAGCAGATTAGGATAAACGCCTGTGGTGCCTTTATCCATGGTTTGGAGAACGAATTTTTACAAGTATGTATCACATTTTCAGTCATCTGTTGGAGAAAAAAAAACAGTCAAAAGCTTTCGTGTATTTTTTATTTTCAGGTACGTAAAGCAGCAGTTGAATCTTTGCGTGCCTCAAGAGTCCTGACATTACACACATTTCTATAGAATTCATAGTTGACATATTTAACAATGATTCTAGGAGTGGTTCGCGTTGTGCCGAAATTACAATTTACCGAGTGATAAAAGTAACGAAAAAACTTGTTGCCGAATATAGTTTGCAGAAAACAAAATGAACCGAAAAGTAGTAAGNTATTCATTTTACATTTTAAGAAAAATCATACATAATTTGATTGCTCATGACTCAGCGTTACAAGTTCACAATTCTCAGACAAGATTTAAGAAAGTCATAAATATTAAGTTTAAAAAAATAGTATTAAAAGCACCTTAACCAAAATTTATCATTTAACGCTCTTATTATCTATGATTTTTGTGCTAATCTGTCTATTAGTACTAGAGTAATTTTACTATACATTTAAGTTATTCTACGTAGAATCTACATAGTTAAATATCTAAGTTTTTAATTTTAAAGCACTTAGAAACCAATCCTTAACTTATTGAAAAGACTTGTTCAAAAACTGGTATAAATCGCGAGGTAATGTACTAATTGTTTGTAATACTGTTTACTAGGCTTTATTGCTGACTCCTCTTTTTTCATATCATTAGGTAGGTGTGATATTTATGATTCGTGTTACTGCAAACGATGGTTTGTAAATTCCAGCTGTTTCAATATCATAACCAAATTTATACCTGAAGTTTTTCATTTTTAAGTGTTTTTCTTTTTTGAATCCATTAGACAATTTACTTTAATAAGTCATAACGTACTAAGCACATCAAGTGCTTTTGAAGCCTTTTAAGAGTTATTTTCTATTGTTCGATTTAAGGAGACTGTACGTGTACGAAGGCGAGTAATATATGGGGAAAGTAATAAGAAAAACACAATTTTTTTAACAAGTTATAAGAAAAAATTTAAATAATGTAGGCAATGTAATGAGTTCAGCAATACGTCTAAACACCATCATAGCAGTGAGTTACGCAAGTACTGCAAATGTACATTAGTTCTAAAGAAAGCAAGAAGCGTTCGCAAAGCTAGTTGTGCGTTTAATAAAATTATAACATAAATAAGCTGCTTAGTGGAACAGATAAGCAAAGGTAACATATTTATATTAATAATATAAGTAAGACGTATAATAATAGACAGATAAAGATATTAGTGTTACAAAATGTGGAAGCAAAATAAAGAGCTAGAATTACAGATAATATTAATCTCCACAAAGGAATGATATCATTAAGCAAATGAAGGCTAATGATTCCTGGAACTAAGCTAGAATGCAACTTCCCTTATTATAAATCTTAGTACAGGAATTAAGATTTGAAATCAAATTGCAACTATAAGTGTAATAAACACTGATTTTCTAGCAAAGACCTAAAATATTACAATGCAATTAAGACTAGATAAAATGAAACAATATGTACAATTAAAATAAGTTCAATCCCAAGAATCCATAGCATGTATTATTATACATTATTTTACTAATGTATAAAACAAAAATTCAAAAACCGTTGTAATCGCAAAACCACAAAAACTACTTAACCGATTTTGTTTAAATTTTGCATATTGAATTTTGACATTTCCAAGATAATCTTTGTCTAGTTTTAATTTAGAAAAATTAACTACAAAAGCAATGACTAAGCTTAAAGTTTTGCGAAAATACGCAAGCTTTCCACTTAGTTTAGAACGTCGAACCATCTTACCAAAAAATATGTAACACCTTAACAAAGTTGAAAGAAACAGCCCTTAGGGCTTACAAATGTTTTTTTAATGCCTACAGTCACAAGCGGGTGAATTGTAAGGAAAACTTAGAATGCTTTAAATGTATACAGTTTTAGGCGTCAAAAAACTGACGCAGAACATTTATCGACACTAAAACAGTAGCTTCAAAATCGACGAATAAAGAATCTAATAAGTGAAAGATGAGCTTTTTTTTATATTCATGATATTGATTACTACAATTTTTCAGTTACTTACATAGATAAAATAATATGTATAATAATTAGTATTCATTGTGGCAAAAGATAGGGATAAAAAGCATTAAAAAAACTATTAAAAATGCTCTTATTTAAAAAATTATGCATTTTATGTTTTTTTTTAATGTGAAAGTACTTTTTTTTAAACTGAGGACAGCATCAGAAAGCTCAGGAAAATATGCATCAATCTTATGAATTAAAGAATTTTTTCTAATCTAATATTACACCACAATCATGAGCTTGAAAAATGAGCGTTTTAGCGGTCGCGCGCTGTGCTAGGATATTTGACGTAAAACGCCTAATATCTAGAAGGCTTTGTTAAAGTCTGAGCCATACAATATAAAAACAATATCATATTTTTTATAAAGATGAAAAACAAATTATGTCAAAAATCTTGCCAAAAAAATACTTCACTACCAATGTAAATAGTCGCCTTTTCTTCTGAGTAGATAAAGTATATTATAGTAGCCCAGCTATAGCTGCAGAAAAAAGGCATTATTCAACAAAATGTATAAGACCTACGATCAAAAACATCATATTTTGAGTTGTAAAATGAATATAATTAAATACTCTGAAAAAAAGTAAAATAGCAAATAGATGCAGAAATGAGACATAAAAATAACTATAAGGCAGAAAAAAACGTTAGCAAATAACTCAAATCTTATCTTCTCGAAATATTATGACACAATGCGAAGTACTCAAACCTCACTGTAAATAATAGAAAAAACTAAAATAATTAACAAAAACAGTAACAAGAAATTAAATACGACCAATAGGTATGCAAGAGAATGTTGATATATCTCAACTATTACATCAAGAGGTGCATATGTATAGATGGCGGCACTTTTTATGCAAGCACTCTTTATGCTCTGTACATGCCCTTTCTCTCAATATCCTATATACTTAAGACTCACAATACTAAACCACATAATTTCTTTTTCAAGAAATTTTCTTAAGAAATATATAAGAATAAGAAAAAAGTCCTCCCTGGGTGCGGATAAATGTGTAAAATGAGGTTTAAAAGTACACTCGATGCACATTTATTCTTCACTCTAGTAATATCATTTTCTTTTAACGAAACTAATAATCTTATGATAAGAATAAAAATAGTTATAATAACTGAACTATTATTAAACTATTCATTTTACATTTTAAGAAAAATCATACATAATTTGATTGCTCATGACTCAGCGTTACAAGTTCACAATTCTCAGACAAGATTTAAGAAAGTCATAAATATTAAGTTTAAAAAAATAGTATTAAAAGCACCTTAACCAAAATTTATCATTTAACGCTCTTATTATCTATGATTTTTGTGCTAATCTGTCTATTAGTACTAGAGTAATTTTACTATACATTTAAGTTATTCTACGTAGAATCTACATAGTTAAATATCTAAGTTTTTAATTTTAAAGCACTTAGAAACCAATCCTTAACTTATTGAAAAGACTTGTTCAAAAACTGGTATAAATCGCGAGGTAATGTACTAATTGTTTGTAATACTGTTTACTAGGCTTTATTGCTGACTCCTCTTTTTTCATATCATTAGGTAGGTGTGATATTTATGATTCGTGTTACTGCAAACGATGGTTTGTAAATTCCAGCTGTTTCAATATCATAACCAAATTTATACCTGAAGTTTTTCATTTTTAAGTGTTTTTCTTTTTTGAATCCATTAGACAATTTACTTTAATAAGTCATAACGTACTAAGCACATCAAGTGCTTTTGAAGCCTTTTAAGAGTTATTTTCTATTGTTCGATTTAAGGAGACTGTACGTGTACGAAGGCGAGTAATATATGGGGAAAGTAATAAGAAAAACACAATTTTTTTAACAAGTTATAAGAAAAAATTTAAATAATGTAGGCANAAATACTACTTTCAAAATTAAAAAAAAAAGTATAAAAGAGAAAATTAGTTTATTAAAAGAATAGTACATTTATTAACATAATTTATAATAAAACTAAATTAATGAATAAATACTAAATATTAATTTTACTAAAAAATAAGTTACGAACCTCACCATTACCAGAAGTAACTGATCATCTTAAATCAGAACCGCTTATAGTAGATTGGGTAAAGTTCTGGATTACTTTTTTTATGAGCGAATTAGTTAAGGAGGTTCAGGATTATTATTCCTCTGCCTGCGCAGCTCAGCCCCCTTTACCGCTCACCCTCTCTTGCACCTTAAAGATATTTTACTTACGTTTGACATTGGCATTGTTAAAAATATATACTATAACATGCCTTAAAATTTTTGGCACTAAATAGTTAAACAATAATTAATTCGCAAGAGTGCTTATTTAAAAATATTTTTTAATTTTTCAAAAATTCTGGTCCTTGTTGATATCAAAATTGAGATAACATCCCATAAGAACCTATGCTAACCACATAATTTTTATTTGTATACTTCTCTTAAAAATTATCTATAACAATCATTCAAAAAAATTCATAAAAGTCTTGTGTATTTTAGACTCTCTAGAAAACTCAACATCATTGTAAAATCTGCATTCCGTGATTACTGCTAAACCTTATAAATGAATATAAAATAAAATTCAAAAAAATTCAAAATGTGTATTGCGTTGTAGCAGCGTGGTGTATTTTGGTATGGGCGGAACCGGCCCGGGAAGATAAGATGCAACGGAGTGGAGTGAGCTGGGAGTATAATGATAAATCCATTTCCTCTTCATATTTTCTCAGGGTCAGAATTCTAAAATCGTTGATTTACTCTGGCGCATAACGCGCCTATAGAAGTATATCTTTAAAAATCTCTAGAATTAAAAGGCTAAGTTTTTCTTGATTAATTTTGGGAATACATTTTAAGCCTGTTTCGATCTTATCTAGGCTTCTAAAAGTCAGTTTTATTTATTTTTGACGAGGTTGAACAATGTTTTACACTTTTACATTTAGTTTCAACACTTCAGGTCGAATTTTAGTTTTTTCATTTGATTAAAACTGTATCAAGTTCTTAGTATTTCACAATTGTTATCATAAATTATTGTTCATAGCATTTAAATTTATTTCCGATTACTTAGAAATATGTCTACCTTGTATACTTGCATCTTGAAAGATTAGTACACATTTCGTGTCGTACAACCCATCATCAATCGAAGATACCGTACGCTGTCAGTGAAGCTTACACATAAGTAACTCAATGACCATACCCACTAATCAGTACTAAAGTTTTAACATAAATAAACCAACAACCATCCTCACCGATTACTACGGATGTTATTAACCGCTAGGCTTAAAACAAGGGAAAGGCCAACAAGCTTAACCTTTGCGGAAATATTTTGAGTAAAACAAATTTCTCTACTCTTGGGCTAACCCAGTCCATGTTAGGATTATCTATTAAATTTAACATCCAAAAAGAACCGTATTCTACAAAGTAATTAATTATTTTCTTGAGAACTAGTAGCGTTTCCGTTATAATGAATTAAGTTTAATTTAAAAAATATAAGATACGCTTAATATTTACTGCAATAAAAATTACTTATAACGAACCACTAAAAACTTAACTTAGCCAGTTAGAGAGAAACTATCAACACCCAATTGTCCATTGTAGAAATGTAATAGAAGAAATATTTTTTACATTATTGTGTATCTATGTGTCACCAATTTACAGTTTAATGAGTTACGCATTTTCTTGTCAATTAAAAAATTCTTGGATAATAGTTTTGCCACTAAGCCATGACAACGACTGAAGGCTGAACCATAAAACATTACTATTTTTGACATGATAGTAGACTACTATAACTCGAATGCGTATTGAAAAAATAGAGTTTTTACTGACAAAACCATTTGTAGTAGAAAAAAATAAAAATTAAGAAATAAAGATTTATTATAATGCGACTCGAGGCTCTTTTTTGTTGTGTAATTAGCAAAATCTAGTCATATAGTTTGTTTGGTAGGGCTTGTAAGAAATCTAAACCACTTAACTCCTATAAAACTTTGTGGCACACAATATACAAATTTAAATATACTATCTATGAAACCATAATGTGTACAAAAGCGGAACAATTATTGTNTTTAAATAAACGGCCCTTTAGGGCCAATAGTTATTTTATGGTATAAAAAACGAACAGGACCTTTCAGCAATGTCAAATTTTTTTATACTTTCTTCCAGCTGATTATTCGATCAAAACTGCATGGATTTTAAACTGAATTTTTTAGAAAGGATAATTACGAGTCAATACAGTATGTTGCTCCACTCAGTAAATCTCGGGTGAAGCCGAAGCAAGGTGGAAGCCGCTTGTTGATGATAAAAGTATTGTAACCATAACATTTAAATAGTCAAAATTAACTTACCTGTCCATACCGTCTTCAATATTCTTCTTAAAAAAAGACTTTTTATTACAAACAGGTGTAGATAACAATAAATCTGAGGAGCCACATTGTTTTGACTTCAATTCTGAAATATCTACAGTACTTGTCGTAGTATCGGCATCTTTGGAAGTATTAAAGAATTGGCATTCTAGTGTCGAGTAAGAAGAAGGCACTAAAAATAAGAAACAGTACTTGAAAATTAATTATTTTAGAATTTTCTAAAATTTATTAGTCTATTTACAGTAATATAAGTGTTGTTTCATCTGGACTTTTGCAAAATTTTATTAAAGACGTACGATCATATTATGGCTTTGTTCACTTCTCACATGTTAAAGACTAAATATCACTTTTTTTGAATCTTGTCACTACTTATTAAAAAATTCTTTGAGTCATGATTATTAGTTACTTACATTTTATAGAACCTTACGTAACAGAAAAAACAAGAGACTTTCGACATTATAGGTATAATACATTAACCAGCGGATAGTGGGTAATTAGGTACCCACATACAAAGTTATACTCCTATAAAACTTTGTGGCACACAATATACAAATTTAAATATACTATCTATGAAACCATAATGTGTACAAAAGCGGAACAATTATTGTTGGAATCACTGTATAAACGTCAATTGCATGTGGTTGCAGTAAATATTTAAATATTTAATAAATAAACAAATATGAAAAATGTATTACGTAGACAACAGAAGTTTATATTAAAGTCATGGCGATGATTTCAAAAAACTTTCTACCACTTACGTTGATTACATTTCTAATGTCACGCTCACATATGTTACACACACTCACACATTTATTCCTATTTCATATTTAAATATACACACTATATTTACACCTCAGAGGCTCAAAAAAACCATCCTGCAGTATTGCTTTGTCATCAACAAGGTAGTATCACATGCCAGTGAATGTCGAATACATACCAGTTACTATAGGATGTTCACTACACATGGGTTTTATTCAAACATCGAACGTATATTTAAAATGTTATAAAAAATACCTACAAAAAATCGCGAATTGTTTCACTGTAACCTTTTTCATATGCTTAGTTTAAAAAATCTCGATTTGACAAGTAACTTTAAAAAAAATTTCATAAAATTATATTTGTGTAGTCGGTAGAAATCTTATAATTTTTGTTGCATGATGATAAATTAATTATAGATACACCTAAAAAAATTTTAAGCTGATTTATAAGTCGTTTTTTAATACAATAAAAAAGAAAGGATTTACTATGCTTTAAAGAGTGTATATAAGTATATCTATATGAGAAAAATAATTGCTAGCGTTGCTACACATTTTCTCTCTTTTTAACTCTCTGAGCTCTCACTATGCTAACTGTCATGAACGTCTTAAAGTCAAAAAATTATCTTAATCAGGATTAAAAAAATTGTGAAATAACAAGATGCAAGAAAGATCAATGAATAAAGTCATAGAATCTTGTATAAATAAATTATTCATGGAAAAAAAGCATCATGTAAAACTGCTTGAAAATTTGTGGAAATTTTGAAAAAAATTAAAAAACTATATAAGCAATTGTTTGTTTATTAAAAAATTAATTAATAAATAAATATCTATTGATGTATAGG
>NW_019379574.1:20318-49446 GCF_000648655.2 Copidosoma floridanum | reverse complement strand
CTGCCCAAGTACCGCCCAAGTGCCGCTGCTAACATTCTGCCCAAGTGCCGACAAACTATAGCCAAAGTGCCGCCCAAGTGCCGCTGCTCTAATTCCGCCCAAGTGCCGCTAAAGTGGCGTCCAAGTACCGCCCAAGCGCCACTGCTCAAGTACTACCCAAGTGCGGCCCAAGTTTCACCTGATAGCCGCTTACGTTAAACATTTGTCTTTATTATTATTAATGTTGTTTACAATAGTATCTTCTTTCTTATATTATATTAATTATCATGTTTATTATCTTTATCATTATCATCATTATCTACATCGTCATTGTCAATTTTATCGTATGAAGAATGATCTCACAATAATATCTTTGGTTAACTAAATAACCTTTTCGTACGCTTATTTATTTGTTTTCACGTTTGTGATACTCAGCCCTTTATTCATCGTCAGTGTCAATTTTATCGTTTGTAGAATGATCTCACAATAATATCTCAGGTTAACTAAATAACTTTTTCGTACGCTTATTTATTTGTTTTTACGTTTTTGATACTCAGCCCTTCATCTTCTTTCATTAATTTTATAGCTACATGTTTTTACTATTTCAATCACATTTCAGCACCATCTCCTGGCCGCTAGGGTATCTATTCAGACTCTGTTTACCGACTTAGAGGTTCCTTGCTATGTTGTTGCGATCGTTGACACTGTACTTTATGGCAGCCCACGCCATTGAAATTGGCGTTTTAAACACGCTGAATTTAAGCGCTTTTGTAAATCCATTAATGAATAATTTGTTAAAAAATTATTCTGTAGAAGGATTTTGACTTAGGGGAAGCTGATCTACACGCTGGTCCCCGCTCCTTAAGTGCTTAAGAATATATATTCATGTATATGTGTATATGTATGTTATCGATTAATACATTTTTTGAAAATGTATTATTAAATTATGTGTATGTTTATACATCTTATCATCTCAAGTTAAAGAACCCGTCTGTTTCTTAGCTTTTTTTCCGTTGTTTACGTGTTATAAATGGATAATTATTGTTGCATTTTAGTTTTGTACATCAATCAATTAAAATTTAATTGTATAACTCCAATTTANCACTTTGGCAGAATTCGAGAAGTGGCACTTGGGCGGCACTTGGTCAGTACTTTGGTGGTATTTTGATGGCACTTGGGCAGAATTTAAGCAGCAGCACTTAGGCGGTACTTAGGCGGCACTTGAGCAGAATTTGAACAGCGAAATATGAACGGTACTGCGGCGGTACTTAAGCAGTACTTTAACGGTACTCGGGCAGAATTCAAGCAGCACCACTTGGGCGGCACTTTTGCGGTACTTTGTCGGCACTTGGGCAGAATTCGAAAAGTGGAACTTGGGCGATACTTAAGCAGTACTTGGGCGGTACTTGAGCGGAACATGGGCAAAACTCAAACGGGACTTTTGCGGCACTTGGGCGGTACTTGGGCATAATTAGAGTAGCGGCACTTGGGCAGTACGTTGGCGGTACTTTTGCGGCACTTGGGCAGAATTTGAGCAGCGGCACTTTGGCGGTACTTCGGCGGTACTTTGTCGGCACTTATGCAGAATTTGAGCAGAGGTACTTGAGCAGTACTTAGACGGTAATTAAGCGGCACTTTTGCAGATTTAAGCAGTGGGACTAACGCATTACTTCAACGGTACTTTGGCGGCACTTGGGCAGAATTTGAGCAGCTGCACTTGTGCAGTACTTTCTCGGAAGTAGGGCAGAATTCGAGCAGCAGCACTTAGGCGTCACTTGGGCGGTACTTTGGCTGTACTTAAGTGGCACTTAGGCAGAATTTGAGCAGCAGCACTAAGGCGGTTCTTGGGTGGCACTTGGGCAGAATTTAAGCAGCGGCCCTTGGGCGGTACTTCGACAGTACGTGATCGGTACTTTGTAGGCATTTGGGCAGAATTTAAACAGCGGCACTTGGGCATTACTGAAGTGGTACTTGTGCAGCACATGGGCGTAACTTGGGCGACACATGGGCAGAACTCGGACGGTACTTTGGATGCACTTGAGCGGTACTTTGGCGGTTATTTGGCAGTACTTTAGCGGCATACGGGCAAAATTTGAGCAGCAGCACTTGGGCGGCACTTGGAAGGTATTTTAGCAACACTTGGGCGGTACCTTAGCGGTACTTTAGGGGCACTAGGGCAGAATTTGAGCAGCAGCACTAAGGCGGTACTTGGTCAGTACTTTGGTGGTACTTTAATGGCACTTGGGCAGAATTTAAGCAGCAGCACTTAGGCGGTACTTAGGCGGCACTTGGGCAGGATTTAAACAGCGAAATATGAGCGGTACTGCGGCAGTACTTAAGCGGTACTTAAGCGGTACTCGGGCAGAATTTAAGCAGCACCACTTAAGCGGCACTTTTGCGGTACTTTGTCGGCACTTGGGCAGAATTCGAAAAGTGGAACTTGGGCGATACTTAAGCAGTACTTGGGTGGTACTTAGGCGGCATTTGGGCAAAATTTGAACAGCGGTACTTGGGCNTCATTCCATATTTTATCTCCTTGAATGTTTTCTGAAATCAAAAACCAAGCAAAAAATTGTCTTTACTGGTATGGAAACATAATTGTTATGGCTTCTTTAAAAATATTGTCGATTTCAGAATCATGTTCTATTAAACCCAATTGCAGTATCCCTGAAATTTTTATATGTTATTCCATTATGTTTTTTAACCTCTTCAAACGATGTAGCCCCATGTAAATTATTTAAAATAAGTTTTAAAAAAAAACGTTCATGATCTTTTGGAGATACTATGTTTAATCTACCTATAGCAATATTTTTTAGTGTAATTTTCCTTTCTTTAATTTTATTGTCAAAAATGTAATGTTCTGGAATGTTAACATATTTTAGTGATTTTGCAAAATCATCTACTTTATTTAATTCAAAACAAGCTGTAAGGGGTGTTTGATAATTTTTTATTACATTTTTAAAATTATTTTCTTCAAATATGAGTTTTTGTTTATTTTCAAGATAAACAGCTAGATTTACAACTGTATGACTTCTACCACAAATTGGATATTCTTGAAGTCTCCAAGCTGCTTCCATTGGACTTACATATCTAGCATCTACGTAACCACTAATTTCATCTCCTATTTCTTCGTTTAGTTCGTTTGATTTTTCTATTTTAATGTATGCTCTGTCACTACCTTTATGTATGTAGTTATAAATATATTTTATGCTTTGTATTGATGCACAATATTCAACCTTTAAATGACATTTATACTTCATTAACAAAAATTTATTGTATGGAACAACCATTGAATTATCAACATAAGTCTTATCTATGTTCAGACTTTTGTAAATATGTTTTTCAGACATATTATTTCTTCTCATACATTGTGTGTAACCGTTATTTTTAAATGTAGTTTGGTTTGTAAAAGTTTTTGGACAATTTTTTGTACACTTTTTGTGAGAATTATTTATACATGGACTTTTATCTGTATGAGGGCCATGAAGCATGTGTTTAATCACTAATTTTGTAAGTGTTGTGTTATTCGAAGGAATTTCAGCCGAAATAAATTTATCAATTTGTTCAGGTGTTATGATTTTCTCATCAGGATGTAATATTATTAATAAGTATGCTTGTGATAAACCACGTTTTTGAAATTCAATAGTGTAAACGTATGCTAATACTTTACCAAAAAGATTTTTTTTTTAAATAAAATTGATTGTAATTTTGTGTGAAATCACTGAACTGTAATATTTGGAATATCATTTGGTGTTGTATTTTTTGGAAATTTAGATAATAAAAGCTTCAATTCTTTCCATTTAGGATGACATGTCACTATAATAAATAAGTCTGGTGTACCGCATTTTCTCATAATAGCCATTGCATCTGGATAATGTTTCTGCATGTATCTCAGACTTTTTATATACGTAGAAGGTAGTATATAAAGATTTCCTATTTTTTCCTCTGTTTCAAAATTTTTAGATAAATTTAATGCACTGTTAGCTATCGCATCTATTAATCCTTCGTAACACTCTATTCTTAAATTTTTTTGATTGTATCTCAAATAATTTAAACGATTATGCTCAATCATAATGTATGAATGTATAAAAAATTGTTAAGTTAACCTTCCTCCGTATTATGAGGAACTAAAATTTTTATCATATGGTCTGTAGGACAGTCTATTTGCGTAATATGGCAACATAGAAAAATTTTTGTTTGATTTAGAATAACTTTTGAAGTAACCTGTACTCCATCCTAAATCTCCTGAAGGAAAAAATAGGGGAAAAACCATTGGATCTATGAAATGCGAAAGCTTATTCAAAATCGTTTCTGTAGGATATGTGTCTGGTACTTCCTTAGGGTAAAGACAAAGATAAAAATTTTCTGGTAATCCTGAATTTGATACTATAATTGCACTACATTCTGCAGTTAATGGTTTGTTATACGTATGTTTTTGTTCATTATTTTCACGTAAAAAAATCATTTTATAACTTGGTAAATTTTCTATATTAGTAATTTGATGTAAATGTTTGTATTTCTTAGCTATGGGGTTTTTCTTCATAGTATAAGTCAAAGTTTTAATGTGTACTTTGAGTAAATTAGTATTTTTTATTGAATTCAGTCTCTTTTCAATAGCAATTTGATCATCATATACATAAAGTTGACTATTTTTCGGTGCTTTATCGATATCGAATTTAAAAGTATTTGGTGTAACATGAAAAAATTGTCCTTGAATTTTAATATTCTACACACCTTTATCTTTTTGTTCTATTTCTTTACTTACTAATGATGCAAAACTAAAAATACTATTATAATATTGAATTAATACCCTAAAATTTGTATCATGAAGTAAAAGAGTTTTCAATTCTTTATTATATTTACTTAAAGGACTTAGACGAATTTCTCCGTTATGACAACATGTTGATTTTTTTCTTTCTTCTTTTCAAAACTGTAAGTAAANATTTATTTATAAAAATTATTAAGTAAAGTCAAGTATTTCTGTAAATATCTCATTTTTAACAATATTTTTCATTCCTGTATTTTTTTCTCTTTTTACTTCAATAAATAAATTATTTTTATGTTTGCATCTTGATAATGACACGCATAATTAACCATGACAAAATAAGGAATTTCTTCAATAGAAACCTACAAGTTTTTACCACAAGGCTTCAATAAAGTTAATTCTAATTCTAATTCTACATTATTGAAACTCTGACCTTGAGATTTGTTTATTGTCATAGCAAATGCCACAACGACTGGAGATTTTAAACGATACAAAATAAAAGATAATGTTGACGTGTTCCCAGTGACTAAAGTTATTCTTGGAAGGAGAACTTTGTTTCCAATTTTTTTTTCAGTTATTATTCCTCTTACACGTAAAGAAAAAAAAGGCATTATCGCATGAGAGCGTCAATACGATGAGCCTGTGCCTCACATCATGCGCTTTTACTGTAGCTGCTACGAGCCAAGCGCCTTTATCGCATTGACTATAGCTATGGACAAAACACAAAGTGGCGTTGAAGTTTTGTCCATTGCCGTCTAGCGTTTACTTCTCTCACTTTTTGTTTCAACACTATATGCTCTTTCTGTAGCATGCACGCACTCGTTGCCTGTGCAGCTTATAAATACCTGTATATATGTATGTTCAAAAGTGTGAGTGTATATACTCTGCAGCTAATGAGCTAATATGATAGTCTTGATACTCTTCATGCTTAATTCATAAAATTTTAGCTCTGCTGTCCAGCTTTATCATACTTGTGTCGAAATTAGATCTATATATAAATGGTGCTCACAATAAATATATTTTCAAAATATCACAAGACTATCAGCTGCAGTGTATATATATACACACATTTGAACATGCATATATAAAGGTATTTATGAGCTGCGCAGGCAACGAGTGCGTGCCTGCTGCAGAGAGAGCATATAGTGTAAAAACAAAAAGTGGGAGAAGCAAACGCTCGACGGCAACGGACAAAACTCCATCGCCACGTTGCGTTTTGCCCATAGCTATATTTAATGCGTTAAACGTGTCAACTCTCTGCTTATAAAACGTAATTTCTGGCGCTAGGCTCATGTCTCATGATGACATTATGGCATAGACACGGCGACGCCATAGCTACATAGCAGCCTGTGCTTGGTTCGTAGAAGCTACAGTAAAAGCGCATGGCATGCTGCACAGGCTCATAGCATTGACGCTCTCATGTGATAATGCCATTTTTTTTCCTCTGCGTGTACTAGATTATACGGTAATAACTTCGTGATTTGTAAGTGTGTTCCATTATACAATCCATCTGATATACATACATTTTTGAGTAACATCATTATTGTACTAATTTTTAGATTTAGTTCACGAGGTGGTATTACTTCACGAATATTGTTTAGTACTTCCACCGGAAAACTTAAATAAATATTATTGTCCGATTCATTAACTGTTCTATTAGTTGCGTTATTTATACTATAGAAAGCTTTATTTATTCCAAATAATTTTTTGAGAATTTTATTATTTAAATAACGGGTATACTCGTCATGTGATATTAGTATAACACTATTCATCAAACAATTAATGATATAAGAAAATATTTGAAAACATACATCATTTGATATCCAATTTACAGAAATGTTAAAAGTTTTTATTTCCCTGTCACAAACTTTTAAATAATCATTTCAAAAATCTATTATCGTTAGTACATTTATTGATTTCTAGTTATACAATTTAAAATGAGTTTCATAAAAATGAAGATTCAATAGTTTGTTCAATTGTAATTTCTCATCCTGAATAATTGTATCAACTTCTCTTAATTTTTCTTTATCTCATTTGGATTCTTAAAAGGCACTTTCTATATTGTTGAGATTTATAGATAGTCTGAATTTATAGAAGAAATATGTGACTTGTCATCCCCTTTGAGCAAAATTTATGTTAAACCAGTCCATGCCATTGACATTCTTTTTTTATTTTAAGAAATGAAAGAATAAATTAAGGTTTCGTATAAATAAGGTTTTCCTTACCCTCCCGGATCATCTATAAAAAAAATTTTTTTTTTTCACAAATAATGTAACATATTTTTTTCTGATCATTATCTAAACGTTTAAACATCGAGTTGTTTCTTTACTAAAACGTATTTCTTTATCTATATCGTCTTTTTTATTTTCCAATTCTTTTTTAGGTAGGTAACTTAAAGCATTTATATGATTAATTTTCTTATTATAAGATNCATTCTTTTTTTATTTTAAGAAATGAAAGAATAAATTAAGGTTTCGTATAAATAAGGTTTTCCTTACCCTCCCGGATCATCTATAAAAAAAATTTTTTTTTTTCACAAATAATGTAACATATTTTTTTCTGATCATTATCTAAACGTTTAAACATCGAGTTGTTTCTTTACTAAAACGTATTTCTTTATCTATATCGTCTTTTTTATTTTCCAATTCTTTTTTAGGTAGGTAACTTAAAGCATTTATATGATTAATTTTCTTATTATAAGATTTCTTGAATATGTAAAAAAGCTAATTTTTTTTTACCATGAAAATCATCCGTAAAAATTCTATGTATTTATTCTATATGTTATCACCCTGAACGTTTACTTAAATTAAAACGAAGCAAAAAAGTGTCTGAATTAATATAGGAACATAATAGCAACGGCTTCATTGAAAATGTCATCTATTTTTTCATTATTGTCTATCGAACCCATTGCAATCGCAGTATCTTTGAAAGTTTTGTATGTTATTCCTTTATATGTTTTCATATTTTATAACAATGTTAAACTAGTTGTTTTATTAAATACAAGTTAAAAAAAAACAATCTTTTATGATCTTTTAAAAAAACATCGTTTAAGCTGACTCTTGCAGTATTTTTTTGGTACATAACGTTACTATGGCACTAAGTACAAACATGAGCGCTCAAAGGGCACGCTTGTTGCAGGTTGGTGCCTGAGTCGCGTATAATGTTTGTCTTATTGAGGGCGCAAAGTGCAATTTTGCGCCCGTGGGCATACTTTGCGCCCAGTAAATCACTTCAGGTCCTAGGGCAGAAAAGTACTTTGGCGGCAGTTGCGCTTTGTGCCCGTGGTAAGAAAAACGTTATACGCGACTCGGGCACCAACCTATAACAAGCGCGCCATTCGGGCGCTTATATTTGTACTTTGTGCCCAAGTGACGTAATGTACCAAAAAAATACTGCAAGAGTCAGATTGAAGGATGTATTTTCAAAAGATCATAAATGGTAGTTTTCCTACGAGTTTGAAAAGTCTCTGTTTGCAAACCGAGACGTGTGCGGCCCGAGCCGAAGGCTCGGGCCGCAACGAGGTTCGTAAAGGAGACTTTTCGAACGAGTTCCGGAAAACTGCTTTTTCGCCCAAGGAAGTACCAGCCTCCCAAAACCACCCAAAGGCGAAAAAGATTCTTTTTTTAACTTGTATTAAATAAAACAACTAGTTGAACATTGTTATAAGGTATGAAAATATTAAAGAAATAACATATAAAACTTTCAAAGATACTGCAATTGCAATGGGTTCGATAGACAATGATATCATCATGCCCTACGTCAACGCGTGGCAAATCCTATAGTAAAAATGGTATTTATTAAATTCATTCACATTATTTTACGTGTTCGAGCCTTAATCGTATAGTAAGTTAGTTTATTAGTGTCTTTTCGTTCCTTACTTCTTACCATGGGCCCAAAGTGAAACTGCCACTTTGTGCCCACGGGTCACACTTTCCGCCCTAAGGCCCAAAGTGATATAGTGGGCGCAAAGTGGCAGTTTCATTTTTTATCAATCATACAAGGACTTTGTTGTGTGCAAGGTCCATAAAGCATGTGTTTAATTACTAATTTTGTAGGTTTCGTATTAATAGACGGAATTTCAGCTGAAATAATTGTATCAATTTCTTCAGGAGTAATAATTTTTTATTAGGATGAAAAAATATTAAAATATGTTCATGAGGTAGACCACGTTTTTGGAATTCGATGGTATAGACTTATGCTAAACCTTTACCGAATATATTGTTTTTAATGATCTTATCAAAAACTTTTAAGTGAAATAGTTCAACAGTTATGTTTAAAATATTATTTGGTGTCGTATTTTTAGAAAATTTTGATAAAATCAACTTTTATTTTTTACGTTTAAGATTACATGTAACTGTCACAAATAAATCTTTTTGTAGTTGATTAATAAAAAGTGATTGTTTATTATTTAAATAAATTAAAATTTGCAAGGCAATTATAATGAATTTAGAACTAAAATACGCTTCATGTTCAGACGGTTTTTTTAACTCCAACTGAAAATCATATAAAAAATCAAAGATTCTATTTTTATTATACAATACTATATTAAATAACAACATACAAGCATACTTCATTGTATAATAAATGATTGAATGTTGCAAAACTAATAATATTAGTTAACTTAAGTGGAACACGTGGCGCGTTCAGACGGCTGAACGTCTACTCTTTGGTATTGTTTTATTTGAATTTTTCAGTGAGAGCACACTGCGCAAAAAGACGTTTTTAATGTAAAAAAACCTCAGCTTTCCATCTAGCTTGTAAAAAAAAATAATAAAAATGCATCTTTCAAGATATAGCATGTTTTGTATTTTTTTTTCAGTGAAAATAAAATTTTTTGGAAAAACTAACCACCTCATTGTAAAGCCGAGTAATAACGTATAAGCATACTTCATTGTTAAGTAAATAATTAAGTGTTACAAAACTAATAATATTAGTTAACTTAGCGCACCGCACGTTCACACGGTTGAACGTCTACTTTTTGATATTGTTTTACTTGAATTTTTCAGTGAGAGCACACTGTGCAAAAAGACGTTAGGCCTGGGACGTTTGGCGTAAAACGCCTGATGTCTCGTGACTGAATAAGTATACAATATTATTATCTATAAGCTGTGCTTTTACTTGTGTTAAGTTGTTTATTAATCATCAAATATAATTATAACACATCATAAAAGGAAAATAAAAGATTTTTTTTAAGTTACATGACAAGCATTTGCATTTTTAAATGTATGGTAATCACATGCTTAATAACGTTATTTAAATCTTAGTGATAAGAAAGTTCATGACAGCAAAATTACACTTAGTTAATTCTTTAATAATAAAAAATGCCTACAAAACATACTTCCCAATACATAGTAACAAAAAGAGTATTCCGTTTGACTTATTATCTCTACAATTGATTTGTGTTTTAATGTTGGTTAACTTTTGTTTACACGAGCATGTGATTTTAAAAATGAAAAGAGTTTTGTATGTTAAAAATTACATTAGATTTATTTGAAACGTTAATATCAGTTTGATCTTTTAAAAATATTTAACTCTTTGTGCGTGTAATAGTTTTCCAGCCCAAGTTAATTATTACACACAGCCGATGTTTTAGTGCTTTCGCCTTCTAGGAGCCTTATGAGTAAAAACAAAACTTAAAGCATAACAGACCACAAAATAATATGAATATTTTTTCTATTCTTTTTCTAATAAGGGTCGTGAAAAACAAATTGACCAGAACGTCATCAGTATAATATAATAAATCAAGGTAAGAAAGCTATTGAACACACCATGAATTTATAATTAATAAGCATATTAATTGTTTTTAGTGTGTGAGTGGCGTCACTAGTCAATGAAAATCTAATATTCTGTTCTTTTTGATTCAATTTTTTTTTAATACATCATAGAGATAGTGAATATTTGATTAATGTTGTACGATTGTATTATATGTATATATGTATCATTTTATATAATATTGCATTTTTTACAGGTAAGTTATGTCTGCCAAGGATGATCTGAAAAGTAAAAGATGTGTTAATTGCTCAACCTAAAATAAATATTTGACTAAAGGCATAAAAAAGTTTGTCAATACGAAAGAGCTAGCCACAGTAATGCCTGATCATTTTCAAATTGATATTAATAATTTAGTCTGTCCACAGTGTTATTCAGCTTTTTGTTTAGCATCACCGAAACAAAGAAAATTAGAAAAGATCAAAACGCACCAGATTTTAGTGATCAACCTAAAAGATAAGAGAGTTCATCAATCTCTTTATCATCACAGCAGTCATATTGTAGTGACAGTTTAATACTCTTTCTTCCTATGAAAAAAAAACCAAACAGGGGTAAAAAAAAAGATTCGCCGTTCTCAAGACCAGTGACACTCATGCATACTGCTTTATGCGTGGAAAATACAAGAACATAATTCAAGTTTCATTAAAAGCTTTGTAACAAGTTTTTTCCGGAGTCAGAATATACATACTTAAAGGTAATTGCTGTTGTCACTGTTGTCAATCTTTGTGCGTATCTATTGACAAAGAACTTTCAGATAAAATTGGTGATTATACGCTTTTTGAAGAACGCCTGAAAGCATTCACCGATCTCAGTTGGAAAAATAAAATTCAAATTCGTGACATGTTGGTCACTATCAGAAAATCTGATTGGCGAAATACTCCCTAAGCAAAATCGTTTTTTTATTTCAATTGAGAACAGGTGATTCTAACAATTTTACTTAATCTTCTCTGGACTTGAACGGCCACAGCAGGTTTCGGATCACTGTGCTTTGGTTCTAAATGTCTTTAAAAAAGATGTGTTACCAACACGCTTCGAACTTCATGCTTTATCTAGAAATAATCTTATTTCTAATCACACTGCGGATAACCTAAAACACATCCATGATATTGAAAATAACGAACTTGTTTTAAATGCAGATGGAAGTAATCTTTAGCACAAAAGGGAACCAATAATGAATATCAGAAGAAAACGTACTCAGGTCAAAAAAAGACGCATTTGATCAAATAATTTATACTCTGCACAACAGATGGATACATGGTAGACACACTTGGATCTTCATGAAAAATGAAAATGATTCTTAAATCCTAAAAACTTAGATGAAAAATAATGAAAACTTAAAACTTTTTTTACGGACAGGTGATGTTCTTATTATTGACCAGCGAAACAGACGAAAAATTGGTTTTTAATTTTTTCCATCTGATGCCATGGCTCAATAAACTTGAAATGTCAAAGATAGTAAAAAGTACATAACTGCACAACATATTTTTTTGGAACTCCAGAAAATCAATCTATACGATGTTTTTAAATTTTTAAACGTCAGCCAACATTTGAATTTGGTACCAAAATATTTGAAAAAATTCAAGTCGATATCAGTTAAATTTATTCTCAACCTTCATCAGGAATTTTTAGGATTGGTTTCTAAATCGTAGAAATAACTTGAAAAAATAAATATTCATCTTTTAGGGCCTGTAGCCACCCTATTGATCGATTCGAATCTGGAAAAATTTTTTAAAATTCCTTTTTTTAGTACACTACATTCATAAATTTCTTTAGATTTCTTAGAGTTAAGGCAGTTTTACCCTACTTTTCCGGCTATGCCCTTTTTCCTGTGTATAAAGTCTATCTTTGTCCGACTTCAGCAATGTGGAAAAATAATGTATAATAATTTTTATCAAAAATGAAATACATACAAAAACAACTGTATAATGTACTTATATATATATACACGCACACACACACATATATATAAATATGTGTGTGTGTGTGTGTGTGTGTGTGTGTGTGTGTGTGTGTGTGTGTGTGTATATATACATGTGTGTGTGTGTGTGTGTGTGTGTGTGTGTGTGTGTGTGTGTGTGTGTGTGTGTGTGTGTGTGTGTGTGTGTGTGTGTGTGTGTGTGTGTGTGTGTGTGTGTGTGTGTGTGTGTGTGTGTGTGTGTGTGTGTGTGTGTGTGTGTGTGTGTGTGTGTGTGTGTGTGTGTGTGTGTGTGTGTGTGTGTGTGTGTGTGTGTGTGTGTGTGTGTGTGTGTGTGTGTGTGTGTGTGTGTGTGTGTGTGTGTGTGTGTGTGTGTGTGTGTGTGTGTGTGTGTGTGTGTGTGTGTGTGTGTGTGTGTGTGTGTGTGTGTGTGTGTGTGTGTGTGTGTGTGTGTGTGTGTGTGTGTGTGTGTGTGTGTGTGTGTGTGTGTGTGTGTGTGTGTGTGTGTGTGTGTGTGTGTGTGTGTGTGTGTGTGTGTGTGTGTGTGTGTGTGTGTGTGTGTGTGTGTGTGTGTGTGTGTGTGTGTGTGTGTGTGTGTGTGTGTGTGTGTGTGTGTGTGTGTGTGTGTGTGTGTGTGTGTGTGTGTGTGTGTGTGTGTGTGTGTGTGTGTGTGTGTGTGTGTGTGTGTGTGTGTGTGTGTGTGTGTGTGTGTGTGTGTGTGTGTGTGTGTGTGTGTGTGTGTGTGTGTGTGTGTGTGTGTGTGTGTGTGTGTGTGTGTGTGTGTGTGTGTGTGTGTGTGTGTGTGTGTGTGTGTGTGTGTGTGTGTGTGTGTGTGTGTGTGTGTGTGTGTGTGTGTGTGTGTGTGTGTGTGTGTGTGTGTGTGTGTGTGTGTGTGTGTGTGTGTGTGTGTGTGTGTGTGTGTGTNGGTGTGTGCTGTCGGCTCGCGCGCGGCAGGTACTACTGTGGCCAGGCAGGTAGGTACCCTACTGGACGACAGACTGGCGCACCTGTCAGGTTCGCGGAGCAGCAGCGGCGGTGGTGGTGGCGACGGCGGCGGCAATGCCTCGGCGCACACACGAGCAAGTTCATATATATGTATATATATATATATATATATATATATGTTTATCAAACGTGACTTATGCGGACAGTTATATGTATGGGGGGATAATTATGCAGACAAATTAGGAATTATATGGACGTCTGCATAATTCTACTATGTTATTCCCATATATCTTATGAGCAAGTAGAGTCTGCATAACCCAACGAGAAATGACCACTAGACGGCCGCAGCTGAATACCAGGCCCTGGCCAATATTGTAATGAGGTTATTGAAAGGGTATGGCTAGGACCTGATGTTGTACTATAAGTATAGGTATACTGTATAACCTTCGACCTTCGAGACATGACACATACATGCACATACCATGTGTATGTACATACACACGCACACTGTCATTAATACTCTGTTTGTTTATGCTTGTTCGTTTGTTTCTTAAATATACATTAAACATAATATGAGTGAGAAAATTTAACGACTAAAAGGAAAAATCCTGAGAGCACGTAAATTTCGAGAAAAAAAATTAAGCTTACAATGAGTAACGCAACGAGTCAAAAAGATCTCACTTTTTGTTTAAATAAGGTGCTTGTTATTTTAAGTTGTAATGAATATTTTTTAAGGGATTTCATATGAAAGGTCATTATGTGACTCAATATACTGTTTCTATCCTGCTCAGTGGTCCAAGGTAGGGCCCTTACCAATACACGGGGATATTGAGGAAATGCCGCGTTGGCAGACCCTTGTCGCGTCCCTAGCTGACACGAATGACAATCAAGCCGAACACCCATCCAACTTTAGCTAGATCTTCCTGGAGGTGGCGTTTCCATATGTTTGAGCCCGAACTTTTCTCGTGCCTAAACTTTTCAGGATTCAAAATATCATCGAGTGATCCGTAGTCTGGTAGGTGCAGTGTGCATACGGTAGTGAAATAAGTGATCAACAAGCAGTTGAGCCATACCAATTCCCCTAACGTGAATTGAGAGTGCAGGCCGTGTTAACGAGACACTTGTAGCTTGCGTGTTGAGCACGATCAAGCCAAGCTGTAATTTGTGATGTTGACAATTTAATACCTTTTTGTTATACTTCAGTTTACTTAGTGTTTCAACATATTAATAACGTGACAGTGGGGAACGTGATAGGTGCACCGACTGCTAGAGCTTTTTTGAAAGTATCTAAAATTTTAAGCTCTCTTGCTGCAATTGACTAATCTTGCGCTTACCTGACATACGCGTTTGTTGTGAGTAGTTATACCTTGATTCTCTTCCGCCACTGCTGTAATATCCGGTAACTGCTCCTGCTCGTCAATTTAGGTGTCTATCTTGGAGCACTCGATTTTTCTCGAGGGTGCTTACGAGTGTTTGCAGATCTTGTGTAAGCCAGCAATTTTATTCTGTGCAATGCATAATATTAGATTTTTTTAATTTTTTGTTTTGCTATTTAATCATATAACTTTTGCTATAATTAACATTGGTACTTGCATTACTTTAATGACATACATTTTATTAGTTACAAAAACAAACAACTTGCAAGTAACCTTTAAAATTTTTATTTTATTTATTCCATTCATATTATAAAATATTGCAAACACAAATATGTATACATTAGCTATTACCACTACCGACAGCCCCTATCACCACTTCTATTAGAAAATAAAAATTTTTTCTTTTCTTCTCTCTCTTACAAATGCACATTTAAATTTTTTCCCTTTGTTTCAACACATATATATTTTTCTTAAATGTAAAAATTTTTTTTTAGATTAACCTTTTCTTTTTCTCTTTCTCAATCGTTCTCTCTTTCCTTTCACACTACAACTGAAATTTTTTTTTTTTCTATTTGTAAAATTTTACTTATTTTTTTCTTTCTTCACTTCTCTCTATCTCTCTCTCTCTTCTTTTTTTTTCTTTTTTATCTCTTCTGCTCTGTCCCTACCGTTCACTTAGTATATAGCAATGTTATTCAATAATAGTGATTTGGACTTTAGTTTTAATGCAAATTTTGAGTTAGGAGACGAGTTTGCAGCGTTAGACCTAATAACGGGGCAACAAATCAAGCGAACAGTTGAGCCCTTACTCAAAGAACATGTGAGAGAATATTTGAAAAGTCCTAACCTAGTGTATCTTGGATCACCTACAAATCTACGCGACAGGCTCGTGAAATATTATATAAGACGATATAACAACAGCCCAAGTAATAGATTGTCTCATTTAGAGGATCCATTGTACCCGACGGGTAGGCTACGATTACTAGGCCCACCCTTATCGCAAATACCTGGCAGGGATAGACGGTGTGCTTTGTTCAAATTAAATACAATCATCGAACGGGAGGAGATAGAAAATTTTAATAGAGACGTAAACACCTTTGAAGACGTAGTTAGACAACAAGTCGAAAGAAATTTACACAATCAAATTTCACTGGTAAGATTATCCAATGAGCCACTGAATGAGCAAGTAACATCACACGGTGCACAAAATTTAAACAGAATGCACAACACTGACCCACAAAATTGGCTTACTGAAAATATTAAGACGAGAAGAGCTCAGAGGGAGCAAAGTGACCACGGGTTGTTAAGTCAGTTGTTGGGGGAAGAGAAAATAAGAGAAACCAATACCACAGGAGGAAATTCAGATAAAAATGATAGTTTAGGGGGATGAAGAGAAGACGTATATCTGAAAGAAATGGAACCGGAAAATCTAATGAGAAGCGATTTATATCCACTAGCTCACTCGACGATTCAACGACTACAGAGCATACAACAATAGTCCTTTTAGCCGAATACGTTCCAAAAAATTCACAAAATGTCCCTTGAAGAAAATACGGGCTAAATCCAAGTCTCTTACTGCCGTCAATATACCTCGAAAATACTAATTAATTCAGACACTGTATAGATAATAACTACTCATTAGAAAAAATGCGCTAACCTTCTCCCACGCATATACATACAACCTAAAGAAGATACACATTAAATTGTGAACAAAACCAGCAGATGTACAGACAGCTAGGTTCATACCAAGTGGACATATGGGTGCACAAAAAAGTAAACAGACAACGTAGTGGTACATATTTTAGGCGAGAATTGCAGACTGTAGACATATTTCCAAACGGGCAATTGAATTCCACAACACAAGTAGGAATAATCTGGAAGGACTTATGGTAAAGTTGTGTGAGTGTTCGTTAACAAATGGGTTAACAATAGAAAATGTACGTGCTTTACCTGCAGTACTAGACGTCAAGGCGAACCACTGGTTCCGTAGGGGAAAAGTTTTGTGGCGGTCTATCTGGGAAATGGCAGATGCTTTTCGACTTTAATTTGGGATGAGAAAGTAGCATGAGTGACTCTTAAGAGAGATTAGTAGGCGTACTCAAGGACCAAATTTAAAGGAGGGAATGCATTAGGAGTCGGCACTAGCTTTCTGAATTGACACCAGACTTGAGTACGATCAGCAGATAAGTTATCGATCAACGTAAAGGAGAACGTAAATAGTTAAGTTAATAAGTTTTCTTTAGTATCCGCTAGGTGCACACTTGTTATAGGAGAGTTGTTTGGTCATTCAGCAAATGCTTAGGGTGTATATGTTGAGCAACTTAATGTTAAAAGGATTCCTCCTAAGGGCATAAGGTACAGTCTCTAACAGAAAAGCACAAATTAACAAAACCTTCAAGTGTATTGTTAATTAAGAAAAAAGTGTTAGCACACAGTCAAAAAGAATGCATTTGACAGGCTTAGAAATAAGTGGTGGGGAAATATCCCCTATATTGTGAAGTAGGCGTTTGGGGCGGTAATTATCAAATAATAACGGCACAATGCCAAATAATAAGGGTAGGTTAAACGGCAAAAAAAAAGTTCGTGGAAGCTTACAGGTGCTTAAGGAGTACTAGAAGTGTTATCTCTAAACAGTAGGCCAAGATACTTCCTAAACTTGAATATTAGTGGGACAAAGGTATGGGCGTTAATCGATAGTGGGGTGGCTAATTGTTACTTAGGTAATAATTTTTCGAAAAGATTGGAGAAATTGGATCCATGCCAGTCCACAGTTACGGTAGAGAATGGTATACTCATTTCATTATAAGGCACAATTAAAGTCTACCTAAAAATGGGTAGTATAAATGACTCAATCGAGCTTGGACTGTCAGATGGCTTAAAATATGAAGCAATCGTAGGTGTTAACTTCTTACGCCAATTCAAATTTCAAATAGATTACAGCACGGATTCATGGACTCAAGACAAACTAATCTGGAAAAATTTCTACCCTACGACGGAATATTCTACCTGTTTTTCTGCTGCAGTAGTGGTTGAAGAATTGCACTCCCTGTCTCCAAAGGAATTAGATGAATTTACCCAATTCTTAGACAAATATAAACTAGCATGCCCCGAACAGTTAGATATCACTACCGTAGTCAAACATAAAATAGACGTACAAGACCAAATACCAATTAAATAGAGGCCACGCAGATATTCGCCTAAGGTGTTGAAGATGGCATACGATGAAATAGATAGACTGAAACAGGAAAGCATCATTGATAAGTTAGAAGGTGCTTAGTGTAGCTGTCTATTATTAGCTCCAAAAACTAACGGTAAGTTTCGACTTTTCATCGCCTATAGGAATTTCAACGAGGTTACCCAAAAAAATATATACCCAATACGCTTGATAGACGATATCGAAATTTATTTTAAAGATAGATCTTAGCGAAGCCTATCAGCAGATACTGTTGAAAGATTATAGCCAGGAGCTGAAAGACTTTGCAGTTCCAGGGCAAAGTCTCTATCCGTATATACAGATGCCCTGTGACCTCACGAATGCCCCTGACACTTTCAAACAATTATGCACAAAATCATTAAACCAGAATGGGAGCCATATGTTTATACTTACATGGACGATATTATAATCGTAACGGAAAACTTCCATGAACACAAGAAATGGCTGACGATTGTGTTAAAACGCTCTTAAGAACGCTAACTTAGTTATAAATCGTGAAAAATCGAATTTGGATGTGCCGAGGTAAAATACCTTGGGTATAAAGTCGATAAGTGTGGATTAAGGGTTAACATTAATAAGCTTAAACTAATTTTTAAGTTCCCAGCTCTGACAAACTTAAAACAGCTCAAGTGGTTTTTAAGAATGGTTCGTTGGTGTGCCCGCTTTATCAAAGGACTAACTGATCTTAAAACACCCCTAACGAAGCTCATATCTAAAGATGTCAAATGGGAATGGACCATCGAAACAAGAACAGGCATTCGAGAAGCTAAAGCAGGCTTAAACTGAGGCCCTGGTTCTTGCAAGGTCTGATTTCTTAAAACCGCTCGTGTTGCAAACTGATGCTAGTAACTATGCAATTACAGGTATACTTACTCAGGAATTCGACGGAGAAGAACATCCCATTTGCTGTGTAAGCAGGACCTTATATAAAGCCGAGTCAAATTATACGGTGACAGAAAAAGAGTGCCTAGCAGTATTTTGGTCGGTAGACCGACTTAGGGGATATTTTCACGGGAATATTTGAGGAGCTCGTTGGAATACGGCCTTGCAGGCGTTCAACGTAAAATTTATTCACAGAAAAGCAAAGGTGCATCAAGTCCCAGACGCTTTGTTATGGGCATGTGAAGGCCAAGTAGCAGCATTATGTAATGTTATCTCGACTACCCCTACCAAAGATATTTGGTACAAGAGGCGTATGAAGGCAATAAAACTGACTCTCCATAAATTCGTTAATTGAAAGATTTCTGAAGGCAGATTATGGTACCACAAACCGAATATCTTAGTTAACCCCGTAATGCCAGATCTAGATGCATGGAAAATCGTTCTCCCAAAAGAAGTAAGACTGAAATCCCTACAGGAAGCGCATGCAGAGCTGCAGGCTATACATTTGGGAGTTGACAAGACATATTTGCTACTAATTATGTACCATTGTTGACTGAGATACTATCATGACGTCACTGGATATGTCAGGGCGTGTCACAAATGTCAAGAATGTCAGAAACATAAAGTTCTACAGCATGCTCCTGAGGGCTTAACGGGTGAACGGAACATTGAACAATCTTAGATAATAGCGGCCACTGATATATTTGAACCAAAACCACCATTGAAGACCGAGAACCGATAATAATAACTATAATCATTCCACTAAAGATAAAATGCTTGAAAAAATAAAATGTAATATAGCTTTAAAAAATGTTCTTCCCTCGCCCGTAACAGAAAATAGGTATTTTGTTGTTACGTACACTGAAATACTATCACAAAAAAACAAGAGCAATTTAAAAAGCACAGTATTAAATAATATTAAATAATAAATAATATAAGTAAAGTATAAAATAACGTTCGAATCTAACAGAAGTTCGTAAACAACCATAAAAAACAACAAAGATAAAACAGAAAAAAAAATAAAGCAGATATTTATGAACTTACGTGTGGATCTTGCGATAAGAAATATAGTGGACCAACAGAGAGCTTTGAAGTGTAAATTGAAAAAACACAAAAGTGCTTATGAAAAGAGTTTAGATACTTCCAGTTATGCGAGCCATTTAATAGGATGTAAACATATTTATAATAAAAATTTTAAAAATTCTGCTCACATGTAATAAAAGTAAAGTTAGATTTATTAGAAGCATTAGAAATTATTAAATTAAAAAACTCAGACATTTTATTGAATACTACATTAAATCTCAACAGTTCACTTTTACTTAATTTGTGTTGTACGTAATTGTACCTACATTAACTGTGTACGTAATCGTATGTAATTTTTCATTGTTGTAGAGCTTTGACGATATGTG
This sequence comes from Copidosoma floridanum, assembly GCF_000648655.2. Next base: position 29,192 of record NW_019379574.1, on the reverse strand, counting down.
TATATATTTTTAATATAAGTGTAGGACTTCCCTTTCTTTGAGTATAACCCCGGTTAATTGGTGGTGGTAACAATCGGCTTAAGAATATTATCTGTACCGAGGAAACTCTAAGATTAGGAACCAACACACAAACAATGTTAGTGTTTATGTGTCGGAGGGCAGGTTCGTTGCCCTGTGTAAAAGAGCGAAGTTTCTCAGATTGCCGATTATATACAATATTTAAAAATTATTATTATCAGTTAATTCCTGTACAATATACAGCAATTATTTTTTGATTATTACTTTATTGAATTCTCATCATTCCCTGAATATTCCCTTAAGTAAATTAATTTAATGTCTTTTTTAACTTATTCAATATCTTTCTAAATCTAATAACTTTTTTAATTTATTCCTGCCCTTTTTTGGGTACAGACGATATTCTCATTTCATATAAACAATTTCATAAGTATCTTAACAGCTATTATTCTAGTTTTTATCTTAAACTATGTAAAAGAAACTCGCAATCATACGTGGAGGGGAAGGTTTGCTTAAATAAGTACAATCAATTTATTTTTAATTATCTTATATCTATTCAATCATATGATTATAAGGAAATTGCATCTTCAATTTCTACATGTATTAATTATATTTGAGTAATCGCGGTTATTTACGTTAATAATAAACAAAGGAAATATATAATATACTCGATAATTTAGAATTTACTTAAAATTTATCCGCCTTTGTTTAATAGAAAATTTTACATAAATGACAATTTGAATTTTCCCTCCTTAATACCTCCGCTTAGTTACCTTAGGTTAGACTAGCACGAATTTTTAGTAAAACCACGGAAGGTTAATGTTAGGTAACTACCTATCCTACCAAGTCACGTAGAGTTAGGTCGTTCTCAGGGCCCTTGGGTGTCTTGAGCACTGCTCAAGTCGTCGACCCAGGAACTTCGCCTAAGAACGTGATCGCTCACCCTAGTGCCTTGACTACTTGGGGATGCGTCGTCTCCACGCTTAAAGCGGTCAAGCACCGAAAGTCCAAGTAGGAACCGGTTAGTGGAAGGGTTACCTATAGGTGGTGTGCAAACTTACTGTTCAGCTCTTGGCCTCCATACTCAGTCTCCTTCTCTCACTTTGTGCTCGTCGCGGTAATGTACCGGTGCACGAGAGAGTTCCAGGTCGGGTGACCGCGGATCTCTGCGTCCCAGGTTCGCTGGAAGAGAACTACCTGTGCTCTGCGCGCTGGTGCCTTTTATGCTAATGTTGTTTCCTTTTGACTAGCAGGTTTTCTCTTCTTTAGGTGAATGCGCTCTAGCGTTTTTTTTAAGTACCATACGCACATTCCCCGCGCGCGGCGTTCAAATTTGAATTTTCAAATAGGAATTTTTTATAAAATGAAATATATGTATATATAAAAAAAAATGTGAACCCTTGAATTGTCTATCGGACGGATTTTTTATTACAAGAAAATATAATAAATAAAAGAATATAAATGTAAATGTAACGCGTATATTATAAATGTATAAATGTAAATGTAATGCTAGGTGATAAAAGTGCCCCCTTGCAAGTGTGATGTATCGTTTGGTCTTGGTGTACACACGTCTAAAGAAGATACTGTGACACTGAAACGGCCGTAACATTTCTTAAAAAGGAACACAGTAAAGATTGACTATTTTATTGACAGTCCATTTTTTTAATTAACCTGACAAGGATTTTCATCAAAAGACGACCAATACTATCATTTATTTGTAAAATATAGGTTCAAGACACACTACCAATTAATCTGAAGTAACTGTTAAAGATTTTTAAAACACACACTATTTTTATGCCACTTTATGATACGTTTGTTTTGAAAAAACCTCAATGTAAGCTCATTGTAACCTCTGTAGGGAAATATTTTATAGAAAAAAAGATGAATGAATGATTGAAATATAACATTAATGAAAAATTTGGGGAGAACCGATCAACAGCTTTTTGCTCTCTAGTAGATCTTCGTAGAGCAAGACCATTGGTATCTCCTTGAGTTGGGTTGTGTCCAGGTGACGAGTGATTGGGCCGAGAGCCAGATATTGATGAGCTTATGCTACCTCCCGGCGTTCCTCAGCCACGAACCACTGGCGATGTTACTCCATTTAAAGGCGGTGGTGTATGCCTACCAGTTGTTCCTGAGCTATAAGGAGATGGCAAGGGCAGTGACGGTACTTCTCGTGATTTTTCGTAGCAACGAATGCGACGGTATTGCTGTGCTAGATCGGTATGGATTTTACTTATTCTTTCGTTTCCAAAAGCACGGATTTTATCAGTATGCCGTTTAACTTTTTTCCCTTGATAGTTAATCTCGTAGTGCAAGTTGCCTAAGTGAGTAATAATTTGGCCGGGAATCCATCTATCAATTGGAGGATTGCCCGATAAAAAATATACTTGCTATAGTAGCTTAAAACCACGGACTCTTTTGTCAGTCGTCTTCTGATCATCGGGTTCTTCAATTTTCTTTTCCTCAGCCTTGACGAGGTCTAAGCACGTTCTAATGTTGCGATCTAAAAAGAGTTTGGAAGGTAGTTGCCCTGTAGTCGAAAGGGGCGCCTTACTATATTGCCGAAGAAATTTGTTGATATCCTGCTTCAGAGTATTCGGTGTAGTACTCATTTTTTGCAATGCGTCTTTCGTTGTCTGCACGTAGCGCTCGACTTGCCCATTCGTAGATGGATGGGACGGAGCTGATAATTTATGATACTTTACTTCACTTGCCTTTAAAAACATACTGCATTCAGCGGAAGTAAATTGAGTCCCGTTGTCGGAAACCACAGTGACTGGCACTCCGTATGTTGCAAAAAGATCATCTAGAAAATCAACCGTAGCGAAAAGTATCATCGTGCGAGTAGGCTTGACTTCTAGCCATTTACTAAATGCATCGACAATAATAAGGAGCATTTGACCAGCGACTGGACCTGTGTAATCGACATGGATATGCTCCCAGGGGCCTTTTGGGTATTCCCAATGATGCTTGCAACATTTTGGTAGCATACGTGCATGCTTTGGACACTCGGTGCAAGACTTTGCTAGCGACTCAATATCATTGTCAATACCAGGACAGTAGAAAATGATCGAGCCATGCCTTTCATCTTTACTATTCCGATATGGGCTGTGTGTAGATCCAGTAGAATGGCTCTTCTTAGGGACTTCAGGAATCACAAATCTGTATTCGAAAATCAGGCAATTTGCAGCAAGACTGTAGTTTACTTCTGGAGCTTTGTAGCCTTAATTCTCTAAGTTTTTTCCAGTCTCAAGAAGTTAAACAATTTTATTTAGCTTTGGATCCTACCTTGTTTCTTGAGCGATGCGCTTGGCTCAAATAGGGAGTAGTTTAACTCGTGATAAAATGAATTGATCAAAGTTGTCTCCATCCTCGGTTTCTCGCCCTCCTTGAGAAATTTTGCAAACTATATCTGCTGTTATAGGTAGGGATAGGCGAGAACAATAATCAGCGTTTATGTTTGCTTTCGTTATTTTGAAAACGACGTCGTAATCGAAGTGTGCAAGGTAGTCAGAGTAATTGGCCATGCAACTAATCCAAAGTATGGGTTATTGGTCCTTGTTAATCTGAGGGTATCGCTGTTCCGTTGCAGACATTGTGCGACTCGTGTAGGCAATCAGCCGTTCCTTTCCGCTGGCGATTCCATGAGACAGGACTGCTCCTAATCCTGTTTTTCTGGCATCAGTAGCGAGTAATAAGGGTAATGATGGATCGTAAGGCATTCAGACTTGCGACGAGATAAGGATGTTTTTTTATAGATGTATAAGCCTTATCACAGCAGCAGGTGTCCACATAAAAGACTTAACGAGGAGCAAGTCTCTCAACGGACGGACTTTGGTAGACAAATCTGGGATAAAAGAATTGTAGTACGTTACTTTTCCCAAAAACAATTACAGTTCTTCCTGTGACGATGGCTTGCGTGCGTCACGGATTGCCTTGATGTGTCCGTCAGATTTGTGGATTCCGTGTTTGTCGATCTTGTGGCCAAAAAATTTTATCTCTGTTGCTGCGAAGACACATTTTCCTCAATTAAGTCGTAACCTATGCTACTTAAGTCATGTTAGTAGTGCATCCAGTAATAAAACCGTTTATCGAGTGTTTCTGCAAATAAAATGATATCATCAAAAAAATTTAGCACATTTTTTAAATCTTTTAAGACTGTTTTCATGCGACGTTGCCAAATAGCCGAAATATTGGCTGCTCCGTAAACTGCACGTTTTGGTCGAATCAATCCATGCGTTGGTGTATTCAATGTTAAGGCGTGACCAAAGTCATCATCAACCGGCAGATGCGTGTACTTATCTGTGACGTCAAGGTGACATAAATACTTAGCTCTTCGAATTTTATTGAATAAGTATTCTTGTCGTGGAATGGGATGTTCATCAATAATCAATCGAGGATTTAACATTTGTTTATAGTTTCTAGTAATACGGATATTTCCATTTTTCTTGACAAAAACGTGCGTAGTAGATGCTCATTCAGAATACTCAACTTTTTTGCAGTGCTCTGAGGCCAGTTTTTTTTCTATTTCTTGGGCTTATTTGTCTCGCAGGGCTAGTGAGATTTTACAAGCTTTTGCGAATATCGGTGTAGCTCCTGGCCTCAGATGTATTTTTAGAGGAGGTCCAACTAGCTTCCTAACTGATTGGCTGAACATTTTATAGTGCTTATCCAATAACTGGTCAAGCCGGGCACTCCATTCCAGAGATAATGACGCTGAAGATGCCTTGAGGCCCTGAACCATTTCCAATGTAAAAGCTCATTCCATTTAATTTCATTAACAAATTGGCTGATCCACTCGACTCTGAAAAGGGAATCGTACTCTTCTTTTACGATGTAAGTAAACAGCGGGCACGTTGTGGATTTTAGCCTTACATTGACTAGTAGACGGCCAATGCATTTAACGAGGTGACGGGAGTAGCTGACGAATTGTGTGTCGGTAAGTAGTAGTCTGCCTTCCTTTAAATTGATTGTGCGCATTGTTTTCTTCCTAATAATAATATTCGTTAGAGCGCCAGAGTCCCATTTCATCTGCAATTGCATCAGTTCTCTGTTAACATCAAGCAGTTTTTTTTGCACTTTGCTACCACATCTATAGAGCTGAGCTTATTTAGATACATGACGATATCCACGGGCTCTGTTGATGGGGCATACTCCTCCTCCTCATAGTCCTCATTCGAGTTTATTGTGTTTTTCTTTGCAGACGCAGGCTAAGTGTCCTTTTTTCTCACAGTTATGATACTTTGATTCCCGGTAAGGGCACTCACGGCGCATATGTGCGCCTCCGCACTCGTGGCAGGTTAGCTGAGGACACTCCTGAGATTCATTTTGTTTTGACTTGCATGGAGTATCATACGAAGCCAGGTGGGAAGTATTTAATGTAGTATTGGGGGTCACTGGCGCCTTTCCACGCGAGCCAGCGCGATGGTTGAACTGCGGCTTCTGTTGCCGTGTCGGTAATGGAGTGGTTATAAGTGCATGAGCTGAATTTATCCTTGTCGATTGGTCGTTTGTTTTCATGGCGTCCGACGTCTGACGTGTCGCTTCAAGTGCGTGTGCCACTTCATATGCCGCTTCGAACGTAACTGGTTCTTTTGCAATAATTTCATCACTCATATTCCTATTTACGAGCTCACGTAGGAATTGTTCAATAAGTATGCGATCTAAAAATGTCCCATAGTCGCAATAGGTTGCTCTTTGCCGTAAACGGAGTGCAAAATTAGCCACTGTTTTACTATTAAACTGTTTTATCTGCCGTAACTTGATACTTTTTGCATACTTGTTTTTCTTGGAATCAAAATGGTCGATTAGTGTCTTCTTTATTTCTACGAAAGTTAATTCATCAAGTGTCTTGGGAGTGATCAAACACTTCAGGGCATTATTCAATTCAACTCACATGTATACAAATTCGTAATATGTATGTAGATTTGCTTGGACTCCACTTAGCTGGAGCCTGCATTCAAAGCGTTTGAAATACTTCTCAACAGTTGTTTCTTCCCAGAATTGATATTCTCTACACGACAATGGTGGCCCTTTTGCTCGCGGAGGAAGGTAGTTAAAGCAGTTGTACTAGCCAAAGATTCTTTTATAGCTGAAGCGAGCATCGCTGTCAAATGCCGCATAGCCTCCTCCAAGAGAGCCATTTCGAGAAATTTCTATGCAGATGTCTTCAAGAGGTTAGGTTCTGCAGGTGTATTCGATTCCAGCCTCTGACACCACTTTTGTATTTACACTTCGTTTACAAGTTGGATGAAAGGATTATTTAATTAATACCTGAGCAATTAAAATATAAAACTTTATTTACAACAAGCTAAAGAGATGGATAACAGTGAGTGCACCTCTTGTTCTGTCGAACTGCTAGAGGATGACTGAGTACGTCGTGAGAGTCTAATACAGAGCTAGAGGGCGTGCATAAAATTTAAATAAGGTACATGGCAACATCAAACACTAAATATTATTCAAACATCAAAAATAATAAGCAACGTATATTTAAAAAAACATAAAAATAATAAAAAAACATTGCAGATAATTTCCCTGAACCGTTTTTATATGTTTAATTTTAAAAAACCTCAATTTAAAATGTAACCATCTGGAAAGAACGCGTAAAACTGTATTGAAATGATCTGTAGAAATCCCTCAACATTTTTTGTATGAAAGATTTCATGTAGTGAGACGTCTTTCATTTTCAAATAAATCCACAAAATCTTTTTTAATAAGATAAAACAGAAGAGGTCAAGTACGCATAAAAGCGTGTATGTAAGTACACCCATATTAGAAAAATAATTACCAGCGTTGCTGCATATATTTGCGCTCCTCTCACCTTTTTGAACTATTCCCCCACAAATTGTAATAAACGTCTTGAAGTCAAAAAATCACCTTAATCGCGAATGGAAAAATTATGAAAGAATGAAACCCTTAAACATCAATTAATGTATTTAAGAGTGCAAAAAGAATTTACAAAAGTTTTTTGAAAATTAAAAAAAAAATGATATAAGCAATTATTTTGTTTCAATTATTTATTGTGAAAGTATATTATTTATAATAAATAAATAAATATTTTTTAATGCATAGAAAAGCTGCTGTACTAAAATTTATTAATTTCTTAGTTTGAGAAAAATCGTTGAACTAAAAAAATTAGCCTATTAAATAAACAATTTTTTTTACAAATTAAACCAAATTAATTAATTAACAATAAATGGATATTGACACTTTAAAAAAAGGTTCTGAACCGTACCATAAGAAGAAGTGATCAAATTTCTAATATCAGGACTGTTCATAGGAGAGAAGGTAAGAGCCTTGGTTTGGGTGCAAGAGATCGTAGGTTCAAGACCGATGGAAAGTGGATTTTTTTTTGTTTGTTAAATAATTGGTTAAAGAAAAATAAAGAAAATTGAATGGAATTCAAAATGTGTGCTATGTGGTGTAGAGGGGAGCGGTGAGGGGCTGTACGGCGAGTGAGGTGGTGTGAAGGGGGAACGACATGCGAAATCCACTACCGTTACATATTTTATCACGGTCACCAATCTGAAATCGTCGATTTACTCTCATGTATAACAAACCTACATACGTTCAACTTAAATTATTTCTGTTGTAAGAATTATATTTTGGAGTAAGCAAACATGTTATAAGAAAATTCTACAAGTATGTACTAGTATATGATTTTATATACATGTATGTGTATACATAGACATACATACAAGTGTAAGTAACAGTAGTCTTCATAATGAATGACAAAAAAATTTTTTCGATTTTTAAATAACATACGATGAACATACCCAATAATTGTCTTTTTTGCAATGGAGCTTTTCCTAGCTGGGCTGGAGTTGGTGCTAGCATAAAGGTGCTATTTTTTAATGTCTTATCATGAGTATCAGAAATGAGTTTTGTTGCAGTGCTTATACTTGTTTTGGAAGAATCTTGTTTAATAGTAATTGGTTCATCTATTTCAATTTTCTCCTTATTTTCATCACGATGAAGTTGAAATGTGTCAAAATGCAGAAACTTGTCTGAAAACCAATATGATTTTGTTAGTGTATGAATCGAATAGACACTTTTTTTGTACGTAAAAGATCGAGATTTGTATGATTAGAGCGTTAATTTAATACTATATTCTTGTAAAAAGGCAGTTAAGTAGGTTGGTTAGAGGTCTATGTTAAAATGGTGTATGTAGAAATAACAGCGTTAAAGTTAAACTTTTGGACGTTTACCATCGAAGGCGAACATTTGTAAGCAACTCGTTACCGACTTTATTACTGAAGTATCTGCGACTTTCTCGTCTTAAACGCTGCATTAAAAATATAGCATTTATTATTTGTGGCTGATTGACTTCCATAAGAACAAGTTAGCAGTTTCGATGTACTTTTGCTTGCAGTATCTAAATCTGTGTTTAAGCAAAATAACTAGAATAGTTGATAAATTTTTTTTTTTTGAAATAGGCTAGATTAAGAATTTTTAAAAACTTATTTTGATAAGAGTTTGAGATACTAAAAATTTACTGTGAAAAGATTCAAAAAAGGCCAGTTTTTCAAGATTTTTTACTTATAACTGGGCTTATCATAGATATGTAGAGTTTTAACAATCCTCATTTCAAAGCTAAGAATCTAAGATTTAAAATAAATTGCGTTAGGATCCCCAACAGTGATGCCAGACAGGACGGCATTTCCTTCAAAGCAGAAGTTAGTACTCACAAGCCATAGGCTGGCGCAATTTGAGTACAGCTCGAAAGAGTATCTACCCCTGTCCTTCTACTCCTACGTTCCTTCTCCATGTGGCACACACACACGCGCGCGCGCGCACACACACACACATACATACATATATATATATATATATATATATATATATATATCAATGAAT